>JBBMHQ010065420.1:0-21562 GCA_037834295.1 Postelsia palmaeformis
CCCCCCCTTTGCCTTATGCATCATGTTTTTCTTTCGGATTCGTCTTCTGCGTCATGTTTGTCTTTCGGATTGTTTTTTGACCGTAGCGTGTTGTCATCATGACGATACCCCCCTTGTCTGCGCTTAGTACTCCATGTTACGTAGACTCCATCGTTCCCGCCGGGGCTCCGATTATCAGCCTCGCGCTCGTATCTCCCTTAGGTCCTTCACGACCCCTGGACAAATGATCCCCCGCACAAACGGCTGTATCCTGAGTGTCGCTTTCTTCTGCATTTTGCTTGGTTATTCTCTTGCTTCGTTTTTGTTTTGTGTCTGTTTTGCCTTCGTTTGAGTCCCTGCCTTATATTTCTTCGGTCGTAACCCCTCCCTCAGCGGTCACTTCTGTCATAGAGCCTATCCGTGATGCCTAGGCCTCACTATGAGATGTGGGGAAATCTATAGCCTCATTTTCTTGTTTCGAATAGGCGCATCTTCGACCCCCCTTTCTCGGTCTTTTGGAATGACCTTTGTTATCATCCATCGACCATCGTGTGGTCTGCATATACAACTATTCAGGGTGGGCTAATGTGATGTGGAGCTCAAACATGGTTGAGGCACAATCTTACAGGTTAAGCCTTATGGCACCGTATTGGTACCGAATGTTCCCAATGTTGATGATCCCACAAAGAGAACTACGTAAGCCCATAGGAAGCTTCTCAGTGGTATAGTATTCTTATGGACGCGGGAACCGTTCAGGCTTAGGTACAAATTCTATCCGGTGAGCGGGCGGTGGGATAGTTAGGCGGGTCGTAGGATAGTTGAGCAGGAAAAATAAACACCCGACTCAGCGAGGGATTTGGCGAGAGTCCTGACAGACCCTCGCTCCCACCACCCCCTCTTCAGCTCACTCTTCTCTCCATCCTCTTCTCTCCATCCGGGCCTGTCTTAGTCTACAACAACAGTAGTCTCTCTTGGTTCTTCTATCTTTTGGCTTTAGTCTGGAAGCCTATTGGTCTACATTGTGCTAGGGCTTTGAAAATAAGATACAAGAGGTCTCCTACGTCAAGAAGAAAGGCTTGCTTCGAGCTCAACAACGCTCTTGGTTCCAGCGCGTCACATCCCTTCCACCTTATATACTCGGCGTACCACTTCACATAGTGTCCTCCAGGCCGCCACCCAGCTCGAGGGTGTGTAACTTCGTTTGGGTGTGCAGAGCGATGTGCTTTTATCTGTCGAGCTGCTCCTCCTGCTCATTTTGCCTAGCCTGCTACTACTTTACAGCTGCTGCAGCATGCTGCAGTACTTGTAGCCCCGTCAAAACAACCAAACGCCTACCTAGAGTACTGGTGGAGGAGGGGGTGCGCACAAGTGCCCCAACACTTGAGCGAGTGGTCGTTCGCCTCGCGTACCTTCTACGCCATGACCGCCCTCCTCATCGACACGCGGCGTGAGGTTGCCTGGTCGCTTGCCTTCATTTTTCGGGGGAAAGATGCATGCTCTCTTGCCAAAAAGCCAAACTACCTGTTCGCCGCCAAAGAGTCACGCGCCAAACAACTAATTGTTCCGAGGAGATGGCGCGCCTTTGCCCCCTAAGCTATGGCGGCGAGTGAGTGTCAGTCCCGGGCTTCTTGTGTGACGTTCCAGGCCTCCTTTACTACTTCCTGTACTCTGTGACAGGTCCAATTCCATGAGCAGCTTCTTTGCTCAGGGTTAGACCCTGTTTTGAACCCGCCCAGGGAGAAAATAAGCCGTCGACGTCTTTCATGGGGCGAGACTTCAATAAACCCTGAACTCGTTTTTCCCTTTTCAATTGCCTCGCAGCAAAATACGATTCGAATGCAGCGTGTAAGATTGTTCGCGGGCATACTTATCGGATTTTGACGTTGCTTTCACCAGGGCTTTATCACGATATTCTGTCGGGACTGTAACGGCGGTAACGGCGGGACGGGACGGCAAAACCGTCGTCAAACAAGTCCCGCCGTCCCGTCCCGTCATCAATTTCTGCCCCGTTGAACTTTACCGTCCCGTCCCGTCAAGAAAATCACTACCATTAAAAATGACCGTCCCGTGCCGTCGACATTATCTCATTTACCGTCTCGTCCCGTCATCTACCGTTGTCTTTACCGTCCCGTCCCGTCATGCACCGTTGTCTTTACCGTCCCGTCCTGTCATGCACCGTGGTCCTTACAGTCCCGTCCCGCCAATAAAACTTGCCCCTCCCGTCAAATATTTCAAAACTCAATACTCATCACCCCGTGCCCATTGTTTTTTCACGTCCATTGCCACCAAGAACAAGAAGTAATGAAGACTGTATGTACATCAAACTCAAGTTGAAGTTACACGAATTTACGGAATTCAAAAAAATGAAACATTTATGTGAAGAAAAGATGGGATGAAAGTTTGGATCTACGAATTTACGAATGTAAATATATATATATATCATTTTGGAGTTCACTTTGTTTCCACACAGATCAGGCCTCGACAAGTAGCAGCAGACATGGTATGCACATTGAATTCAAAATTGAAGTTATACGAATTCACGAAATACAAAAAAATAAATACTGTTTTTTTGTTTTTTATGAAGAATTTTAAAAAAAGGAAAAAATGATCATTGTTCTGATCATTTTTTTCCGATATGTATTATTTGATTTTTTAATTTTTTATTGAAGTTCATATCATATGATTCTCAGTATCAACATCTACCAGCCACTCGCTTGCACCCACACACAGCACAGCAACGGCAGCAGTATAGTACCGCCGTGGCCGGCACCGCGCCATGAATGCGTATTTGACGATCGTAGCTGAGCAACCAGCACCGGCACCAGCATCACCACGGTATACCGCCACCCTCCTCACCACCAACGACCAGCACAACCACGACAGCCACCAGCACGACAGCGCAAGCACAGCCACCAGACGAGCTACCAGCTGGCACGGCATCCGTTTTTAGGGCAGGGGTGGGGAGGCTTCAGAAGACGTCGCCCGTGAAAAAAATATTCACCGTCCCGTCCCGTTGCGAGAAAAAGTTTTACCGTCCCATCCCGCCGTGAAATTTGTTTTTACCGTCCCGTCCTGCCGTATTTTTTTTTTAACCCGTCCCGTCCCGTCGTGGGGAAAACGGCCGTTTAATTTTACCATCCGTCCTGTCGCGAAACTCTACCCCGTTGAAACTAACCGTCCTGTCCCGTCGAGAAGTTGTGCACCCATTTTGCCGTCCCGTTCCGTCGTGAAAATCTACCCCGCTGAAACTAACCGTCCTGTCCCGTTGAGATATTGTACACCCATTTTGCCGTCCCGTCCTGTCCCGTCTTGATTTTTTCCCGCCAAACAAGTAAAAACAGTCCCGTCCCGTCCCGTCTCGGTTATCAAGTACCGTGATAAGCCTTGGTTTTAATGACTGAATCTGATACCAAAGGAGTATTGGTACAAGATAAACTTCTGGGTAAGAGCGCGAGAATTTTTTTAAAGTTTCGGATCCACGAGTCAAACAAATGCACGAGTCTGACTCGTAGGTCAGTCGAAAACAACACGCGGGCCCTGCTGGAATAACCTGCCCCTAACCGTGAGCGTCCCATCACGTCTTGACCCGAATCGACCCGACCCGTAAGATTTAAAAGCTCTTGACCCGACCTGACACGACTCGTGGGATTTTGAACACTGCTAAACCCGACCCGACCGAACCCGGCCCGTGACATTTTGAATACCACGTAAACCGACTCGCGGATCGAGTCATGGCCCGCGTCAATCCCTCCTATTTGTTTCATTCAACACGGACAGATGAATTGTATCATATTATTTGTTCCAACCAGCGATCAATTTTCTTTTGTTGCGTTGCGCTGCGCGTAGAACACATGCACCCGAGCCGACTTTGTCCGCCTTTCTATAATCTGGCGGCGGAGAGACGTGCAGGAATCAGCTTTACATAGTATTTTGTATTTTATTATGTTACTGACTGTTGCCGCTGCTGCTGCTGCTGCTGCTGCTGTACTGCTGCCACTGTTGTAGTCTACGTGTACGTATTCACCGAGCAGTGCGCGTCGGGTGCGTCTATCTCCGTCTCTAGGCCCAAACTCGCGCCAGCCGACTGTGGCAATTTAGCCACGGAACGATGCGCCGCTCGCTGACGGCGCGTTGGGCGCGAAGCAACAAAGCTATACAGTTGTATCACCATCAGCCTCGTTGACGGTTTTGCTGTTGTATGTTATCATCGAGAACATCTTCAATCCAAAGAGCTTGCCATTTATTTTCAGGTTCGAAAAGCTAATCACCCAAGCCGTCCGATTCTGTGTCTAGGATAAAGCATAGACACTGTGGATGTCCAAGATGTTCACGGGTGAAGACATCCGTCGGCCCTCCTGAGTCATCGGTCTCCCTTTCCGCCTTCATATCATATATCACCTGACCATATCGTGTACCTTCACCTCACTCATCACCTGATGACCCCGCACTTTCAACGTATGTTCTCTTTCCGTACTTGATGCGATACTGTATCTTGGTACATGGCCCCTGGTATGATGGTACTCTACTGTTGATACCAGGTACATAATACGTAGGGGGAAAACGCGGTATGGGTTATGTGGTATATGTAAGAGTTAGGGCATACGGAGAAAGCGCCCTATATGGTTTGGTATTTTTTGGCGGTGTGGTACGGGAAAAACACAGTACATGGTATAGTACGTCGGCGGTATGGTACGGTGTCGTGGATACATAACATGGCCAATATCGCATGATAGTGTGGTATGCTGAAGTATATTAAATCCTCAAGGGTCGGATAAGTCGTGCACCCATCATCTGTGACGACCATATAAATCGACCATTGGGAAGTGTGCGAGAATTTACGGCATGCAAACCGACAGACAGACGGACAGACATATTTCCTCATACAACAACGGAGATTCACATTTTCAAATGAGAGAAACCAAATGGAAAGCTAAATACGTGCTTTGCATCAACAGCGAGGACATGGGCGAAACGTCCTTTCATATGCGTCAAATGTGATGAAAACGCCTTTCGTGGCGCAATGATTTCGGCCCTCTGTCGTTTGATTAAAAACGTGGGAAATTTTGAAGATTTCTTGTCTTTCCGTCAAAAGGTCGATGACACGCGTGGCGCTTGGAATTGGCACCATTGATTGTTCTGTCGGGAATCGGGCTGACGAATCAAACCAATCCGCGTTCTATAAAATGTGAGTGCATGATACAGTTTGAGTAAGCCAAAATAATGATTTCAAACTTGTCGCGAGCATTGATATGACTAGTTGTTTTCATCAGTTCCAGGCGGACGAATTAGACCGGAGAGCGGCACATTCGATGTGAGATTGTGATTGAGGAGTAACAAGCCCAACAAGTATAGGGCGTAGTAGTCCCAACGAGTATGTCAAAACTAGTCGGGGTAGCCGTGAACAATTTTCTTAAATGCACTATCTTCCCTTGCGTAATGCAAATCAAAAGGCAATGCACAACCTATCGATTCAACTATTTAATAGGTATCGTCGGAATAAGCTCTTTAACTGTTCAACCTGATTTCTGCAAAAAACCTCAACCAACGCCGATTACGGCAGATCAATTATCGGCGATCTTCTCTCTCTTCAAGCCTTAAAAGACAACAAAATCGGAGCAGAAAGATAGTTGAAGCGGGTAGCATGTTCATCGGCATAGACTCGCAGGACCTCAAATCTGCGATGGCCGCGGCTGACAGCCGATGGAACACGGACGCGCAGAGTCGCACAAGCTTGGCTGCAGCTTTTTTGGAGAGGGGTTTCACCGTGGATGGGGCCTAGTCGTGTGATTTTGCCGCCGACTAATGAATTGAAAAAACGTTACTCGAGACTTTCTGTCCAATTCATGCTCAGACCCTACGAGGGCAATCGACCAACCACCTTGCGATGCCTCCAAGTTTCCCTGCCGAGCGGAATCCCAAAAAAACGCCGATAGTATGTATGCTGTACATACGAGGTCTAACGACGTGGGAATCATTTCCAATGTGCTATGTGCATTGCATAATTGGGACATTCTGTGGTCCCATTCGACACCCAAGGCTGACATCTTGGTTGGGAGTAAATTCTACGTGCAGTCATCCAGAGGCAACATAATACGTATGGGATAACAAATACTCAATTAGACAATCGATTGACACTGGTTATGGGGATTCAATACGGTAACAGCTCAGCTTTGTTCTAGTTTAATCAATCATCCGGACAACATGTGCAACTGTAACACACTTGGTGGATTACCATGAATGTATAAGAGGAGCTGCACTCGGCAGCATCAATTAAACCGTCGACATAGAAAGACATTTACGTTGAAGACATATCCCGACGTACTGAGCATAAGGCGGTAAGGGGGGAGAAATATCGACATGGGAGTTGAGGGGGGTAGCGGCCAATGCGTCCAACACGGCCTCACGTTCACCCCCGTTGAAACCCTAAGAAAGCACATCGGGTAACGAAAAGAAAGGCAGGCTTCGAACCACAAAGCTAGATGATACATAGAAACCAAGCTACATACAAGACCCAGCGCTTGGTTATCTTGACACTCAGCAGTGTGCGTGAGCTCTTCGACGATCGATTGCCGGTGGTTTGATCTTGAGCGTCACCTCCTGTCGTCCGCAAATAACCCGTACCATACCAACCGTGGTACTCAATTCGACGAATGATTATCCGGATACAATCAATTTATCGTTTTGAGATTGGATATCACGACTACCATTCGCCGGGCCTCTCAAAACTAGTCATGGAAACTAACTCAGGTATCCTTATTTTCTTCATGAACCGCCCATATAATCTTGAGAACCAGAAGTGCCATCTCGTTCGGCGGGCCCGGCAAGCAGAAGTGACTATCCGTGATTCCTTCGATAGCACCCCTATTCCACGCTATCATGCCCTGCGCCATGGACTCAATATCCAGGTATCTTGCACCGGACGCGAAGAAGCGCCTTCTTTGCTCGTTACTCCAGCCCGACATACTTCCGACACCGATGAAGGTGCTAAGCCAAAAAAACGGAGTTCCGGCATGTTGCACCTTGATGGCTGCCGCGATAGCGTCCTCCGCAGTCATCGGCGTGTCATTCCCGGGGTTCATAAACACAGCATCGTAGGACGACAGCTGGTCCTTCCCATGGTCCTTTGTGGCATCGTACAGATTTTTTTTCTGGTGGTCTGAAAACTTGTAGTGCACGACGGCGCCGTTTTTGAAGAAAAACTGGCCTCTGTTGTCGTCACACCTACGGAAGCCGACAGGAATTTTGGGCAACGGCTGTGCTGAGAGAGTATAGGGTATAAACATGCATGATAATTTGGGCGGAAAACCGAAGGAAAGCCTAGCGCGATACGATACCGATACAAAACGAACCCATCGACATGACCGCGAAGATTAATACCTGGTACTTATTCGGTTGCCATGTCTGCAAAAAAAACGCCAGCATGCCAGGGGGCGAAGGGAATAAACTCCCGACACCGGTACGATGTATCGAGGGTTCGATTGATAAATACTCCGAAGTATGTCAATTATCTCCATACGATATCGAACCCGATCGGAATAGTCGGGTATACCATCGAAGCACAGACTGCAGTCAGCTCAAGACGACATTGATATTGGACGAGTTTAAGAGTCTCGGCCGGTATCAGCAAAAACATATCGGGGACGTGTTGAGACGTGGGGAAACCTGTGTTCTAATTGATGCTATATATCAGGCTCCGAAATTAGATACTTCAAAAATACCAATGATATATCGGAGAAGTGAAACATAACTACGCTCTACGTTAGAAGACATTCGGCCCTTGGCCTTCAAGGCCCCGAGCAATCTACAGGTAAACCATACTGTCACAGGCACCACGGAAGCAAAGACAGCACATCCACATGAACATGAGGGGATAAGTTGAGAACAATAATATCCATGATCGATTGAGCAACAAGGAGAAAAACAACTTCGCGGGTGAGTTAAAAATTTATCTGCGTGAGATTTGAAGCCGCTTATTCCCGAAGCTTGTCACATAACTACAGATAGCGCTGAAACAAAACTTAGGAAGAACGTTTTTGACGCCGGTAAATTGCGCGGTTCTTCAAGGTGCATTCTGGGCGTCAATGACTTTTTCAGATATCTGTCGTTCGAGGCGCAGGTGGCAAGTTTCATGGATTATCACGTACCTAAAAGGTAATACATAATTACGAATCAGGCAGTGGCTCGCGTTTGGGATCCCCCGTGCGCCATTCCCTACCACAGGTTTTCGACGAGCTCAGCAGATGAAAAGCCTTCTTGAGGCGTTGGACGATGAGGTAGACGGTGATAAATGACCACAGCAACAATGCCCGCTACGACATCCAGCGATCCTTCGTTCTCGGGCCCCAGTCAGAAAAACATTGAGTCGTAAAACATGGGCGCAATAGGATTCTACATGTGCTGATGGGCGCTATACCTGCTCGTAGATTGTTGATGGCATCAACCTTGACACCGTCATGGTTGCTATCTCTATAGGCCTCAACGGCGTTAACAAAACGTAATGGACATCGAACACCTTGCCCTTATATGCCAGCGAGACACCTAAAAACGCTGCAAACGACGTGGACGTTATCACTGGGCACCAAATTGTCGAGACGACTACTTCACCAGGTCAAAAAAAAAGCTTTGCCCCCCGTGTCTCAAGCGCTACGCAACAGGTAGGCGTTCAACGTCCCGGAACATGTGAACACAATCTGGTGGAATTTCAAAATCAAATACCTGCTGTCGGCCTTTTCAGCGATGCAGCCATGAGCCAAAAGAGATTTCTGGAAGATCGCGGAGTCCTTGAAATTTGTATTGTTGGGATTACCGACCGGTGTACACGCGCGGCACTGCGTATCACTGGAGACAATCGCAAGCTTCTTGGGGATGCCGAAGTTCACCCTCTTGGACTCCATCATGTCCGGAAACATGCACATTATTGACTCCACAACCTGACAAGAAGCATAAAAACACAAGAAAACATATTCGTCGGGGTGCAGAGCAAATGGAGTTCTGACGTTGCTGGTGTGACACAATGCTGTTCGTTGTACCTTTGACACCATCGCACAGTTCCAGCTTTGTGCGGCTCGTACTTCGACGTATGCTACGATATAATTCGGTCGACTACAGTCTTTCAACTCGACGAGGGGAGGGGGGGGGGAGTTCACGAGCCGATCTAAAACATTTCGTCCACGTTACTCTAAAACAAACGCGTAAAAACAGAAAAAAAACACTCACCCCCGCGGCTGTCCAGAAGCCAAATATCAAATTTTAACGTGAGAAACAGGTATCTGGGAACAACACGGATATTCGAAGGAAGTCAAACTTGCTCAATACAGTGATCTAGTGCATTCACAAACCTTCCTATCGCAACTTTAGAAGGATCAAGAAACAAAGCAAGACGCATGAACGTCTCTCTCGGGCTGATGCGATAATACCAGTACGCCTACGGTCGATGATTTCGATACGTTGATCGATTGTTTGCCTCAGGACAAATGATGATATTTTTACTATTTTCAGTATAAACACCTGCCTTGTATGCAACTCCTCGACCAACGACGAGTTCCCATACTTTGCGAAGTATACCTAGCACTATGAAACCCGTACAACGACTGTGCGCCTTGCATGCACACGGTCGCGCCGATGTGTTTCCTCTTGAAATCTTTAGCATGTTCATATTTTTATAAATCGAGCACACACGTTTGTTCCCGGAGTATATCCCTATTACCAGCAGAGTAGACGAAAACAAATTGACCACACCAACAACGATGTCTTGTTTCAGAAATATGAGCTGGTGCATTGGTGCCGGGTTATACTTTCTGCGACCTAGGTACGCTAAATGTGATGGGCGAGCTCAGGAGTCACACGTGCAATGTTGTGGTTTTCCTCACAGTATTTTAGGCCCTGCACTTCTAGTCCGTGGTAACAGGACAGGCTCCAAACTCCTCAGGGGGGAGAACACCTCAGAGGGGGTGATAGAGCACGTATCATGTTGCGTGCGTGTCGTACCGCCATGCGGTGCATGCTCCTGATCTGTTGTACTCCGGAAGTATCTCTTCTAACCACAGTGAGAATCCGCGCAGCTCCGTATAACCGGTGCTATATTGGGTACGATAGAAACTTGCTTCAACCTCGTACATATAATGAACGAAAGGTGCAGCACAGGGTATTGTGATAGCGTGCGTAGCGTACCTTTAATATGTACGAGGTATCTAGTCCACAACTCATACGCGGTATGGGACATAGTCACGTCGGCCACCAGTGATAATCACGTATGAGCCATACAGCATATACCCAGGCAATTGCAGACCACCCATCGTTTTCGCTTACCGCACTCGGAGGCGGTCCCAGTGTTGGCTGATATTTCTGTTGAATTCTGTCACACCGTACAAAAGTGACAATTGTCACCAGTCCGTAGCGAAGCCGTCGACTATTATTAATAGGGGCCAGCCACTGATCGATACAGTTCGTACACAAAAACAGTTGCAATTGCGAGATGCTCACATAGCTATACGACTCTTACAGTGCGCAATAACAAGTTGTTTCATAGGTACCTTGACAATACGGGGTCGCTTCTTTACGTTTCAACAGGAAGCAGAAACCTTATATAAATAGTTCCTACAAGTCCTGGGAACATGAAAAATTATTGCTTACTTAGATCTCACTCCCTGAGCGTGCTTGGCCTCTTAGAGCTCCCACTTCGAAACCGCCCCCCCTTCATTACTCGCCGGACCTTTCCATCGGTTATTTGTCTTCTCCAATTCTCTTGGCACCCTCGGTAATTTTTTCATTTTTTCTCATTTATTTTCGTGTGCGTTCGTGTGCTCTGAGCACAGCACCACGACGGAGCCCGGCGCCATCGCGGGGATCAGCGGGTGCTGGCGAACAAAAGGGAGGTTGCATGGAGCGCAGTCGCCCCTTTCGTGCCGAAACGTCGCATTTGCCTCGAGACACAAGGGGTGCATTAACGGGCTCTGTCTAGCCTTCATTTTAGATTTTGGATGGAATTGGTATAAGATATAAGAATCGTTTGAATTTGCAAGAAATTATTCAAGCGGTGCTTATTTTTGCGACTACGCTGAAGAGAAAAGAGGAAGATACCCAGTCCGACCAACTTTGTCGAGCTGGCGAACGACCGCCACAGTAAGCACCGGGCTTCACGGGAGGCAGGCGACGGTGCTCACTGTGTCAGAGAGTAAAACAAAGACCGAATCGGTGGCGAAGTTGTCGCGGGAGGTTCGGGGCGGCATACGAGGCTGACAGAAAAGCTTTGCTGTACGTTTTCGTGTTTTTTTTACGGGTTCAAGGCGTTTCAATCATGGAAAAGTTTTTACATGAGGGGAGAGAGATTTGATATTATTTCCGAATTCTTCGGTTACACTTTCATGGTGTTCGGGGTACTTCTACGCCGTACCGTTCTTCCGAGGTCCCACTACAGTCCGAGAGCAGGGATCTTCACGTTGGCAGGTGAGGGTGCCTTATCTTTCATACAGCAGTACACACGGCAGGCATATTGAAAGAGGAAAAGAATTACCCTACCTCGGGTGTGTACGTACGCAGGGCTTATGAGCGAGCGTAGGGGAAGGCGCATGTCCGGCAACCGCCCGAGATGTGAAGCGTATGTCGCGTTCGAGCTGTTCCCTCCTAAAGCATGACAGCGAGACTCTTGGCATTATCAAGTCACCAGTTTGCAACTACTAAGATCGATCATGAAAAAACTATATTCAATCATTAGTCTCATGTTCGCTTGGCATAGCGATTCGATGTATTTTCCCTCCCGAAGCGAGCGCAGAGGGCGGCGTGAACCGCGCGAGGATCGAAACGCCTTGTACTTGTTACGAAGAAGTTCAACTGGAAATGCTTTCTTCGGCGATGGTACCGAAATCAAATCCGTAGTCGATTTTCGTTTTTGGTTGACAGCTGCGAATCGACGATCGTGCTTCGCTCTCTCTCTACTGTTTCCTCCTTCCTCCACTGCCTTCCTTTTTGAAAAGACCGGCAAAGAGAGTTACAGCTCGGCCCATCTTCTTGCCAGCTCTGAGAAGCCTGCATCTCAAGCTGGACGATTCGGTTAACATTGATAGGGTGCATGTTTCGCCACATGTATGGATATTCATCAATAGCGAGAAGTCAGGACTAGATTCCGCCCATAGCCGTACCGCACAAACGTTCCAGTGCGTTCGTACCGAGTGACGGGGTGGACCAACATTCACCTGTCCGCAGTACCTATAGGTATACGCCAGGATTGCGCAAGGGGGACTGCCACTGCCCCTAGTATCTTGACACCATCGACCATTCTCCACCGAAGCTATCATGGTGACGTAAAAAAACGGTCACGATTAACAAAACAAAAACTTGAAACGCCGAGAATTGCGCATACAGCACGAAGTAGAGAGATAAGGCAAATGCTGGAGAACGGTGCATGAACTTTGTAGTGCGCTGAACTGTCTTGAAGTTCAGTACACGTACGTTCGTGACACTCGGTGCCTCGAGGAAATCGTACGCGGGCGTGCAATAGTTGGAGGCTTTGCCGCATTTTGTGTGGAAAGTAATTCCCACCCGATTGGCCGACCTGCGTTTTCGTGTAGATAGCAAAAAGTATGTTAACTGTGCGTACATTCCGAGATGCTGCAGCTGACGACGTGCTTCACAGTCGTCGGATAGTAGAAAACCACTGTCCCCTGAGGCGGATAGCACAGGTTTCAAGCTTGTCAGGTGTACAAACCCTGTCGAAGGAACTACAAAAACCACGGAGAAGTAGCGAACGCGCCTGGCTCTACTCTTACCCCCCAAAGGCAAAAGCAGCAACATTCCGGTACACATATTATGTAGAAAGCCTTCCATTCGCTGGGGGCCGGTGTGCTATTAAAAATCAAGCAAAGGGCGAATGCGACTGACCAAACGATATAGCACCTATTTCTTCTAGGGGATCGAGCAGAAGGATACTTGGGAGTTCAGTCCTTCCTTGTCAGTAGTAGGCCGGTCTGTCTGTCTGTCGGTCATTTCGAAGAGAACGGACATTTTTCATCGTATACAGCACATATTACCATATACTTCTATACATTTCCCATGGGGCCTTCTTTCAACAGACCCGTACGCGTGCTGGCCCGTGCGCAAGCCCCACATAATCCAATGATGCGCTGGCCGGCTTTCTCAGTGGCGCACGTTGTGCATATTCCGATATTCAGCAAAATTTAAGGTTACTAAGCTGCGGCTATGGTACGTTGCGTAGGATCAATGCAACGGGGACCTAACACGGGAAACGCGTGCTTTATGGTGGATATTGACTCGACACCCACCCCGGCATCAGTTATATCTGCCCTGCAAACAAGCGCCAAGTTCGGGGTGCCAACGTTCGGCTTAGATGCTGTCTGAGCGGTTGTCTTCCTCAAATAGGCAACACATCTCTCGCACCTGTTGGTATGACTATATTATACATGTTTCTGGCTTCGTACTACTGTTGCGCGTGTAAATATCCGTTGGGTTGCACGAACACATGTGTTCGAAATTGCATTGCCCGTGGTATACTGAACGCGTCACGCTAGAATCTCAGAGAGTATCACGGCCGTGGTATTCAAGTGCAATCTCTAAATACTCCAGTGGGGGTCGATGGTGCGTCTAACGAGTGCTTCGTGGCGCCTGTGTGTGACCGACAATCACTTCCACTTTACCTGACGAATGTGGGAATTGCCATACAGAAGAATCTTGAAATTCGGCGGAAATGGCCCTGCTGACAAGTCCGGTGGTGTCGCATCCCTGCACAGACCTTGTGCCACGGCTGTTGGTTGCCATTTAGGGTAGGTTGGGTTGTCTTGAGATGGGCAAAAATACCTACCGGTAAAAACAAGGTCAAGGGAACAAGGGTCGTGGATGTGACTTGTTTCCCCGTCAAAAGGTACGCGACATTCAGGACGGTGCTACATTAGGCGAGGAAGGCAAGGGTATATTGCCACGATGCGTATCACCCCCTCAACGCTACTTGGGCGATTGATTCTCGACCCCAGTCAGAACTGGACCTGATTCGTGTTCGCCGCAGCATGACGGACAGATGCTACAGTGGCGCAAGACGCAACAAAAACAAACGTCGATAGAAGTTCACCTGAAATCGACCCGCCTACCGTAGGACCAGTCTATGGTTCGAGGACTCGCTGGATCATAGGAACCGGAATCGCCATACCAGGGTAGTCCTCAACACAAACAGGTATAAGCATCACTCAATACGTGAAATATTAAATTCAATAAAACAGTAGTACTTTTTGCACAGTGCGTGTAAGATACAAAACCTGGATTAAGGTCTTTGATTATTTGTCAGGCTCTTTCTGCCGCTCCCCATAAATGCACGATGCCATTTGTTATTTATGAAAATTTATTAGCCCATCAGGGTCGGAGAATGTTTTGTTGTCTCACCTACCCTTCATAGCTGGGCAGGTGCAGTTGTACGGAAAGTCGATCACATGCTCTTCGGACCACTCCGAAGACTTTTCTTCGGCCGGCAATGGCAACAGGTCAGACACGGAGCACGATCTTAAGTGCTCTTTCCCCCTGTCCACCAGGCGCCCTGTCACATGAGCTGAAGGCGTCCCAGCCGAACATATGATCAACAGCGACAGACCCACGCCAATCATCAATGCCAGCCGCATCAACATCGGTATCTGAAACAAAACAAAACGCGAAAAAACAGAACGAAATACATTAGGATGGCGAAACAGACATTATGTCAAAATTGATTTGAAGTCACGGAAAAAAAGGGAACTTATTACATTTGACTTTTCAGCGAGTTAGGCGCAGATAAAAAAATGTCATTGCATTGCATTCGGGAACAGGCTTTTTGGTTCTTCCGCTGAACGTTCAGCACCCAATCGTATCTACGATTAGCTGAAACTATCGAGGTCCACGTCCGCGTAGTTACTCGAGTTGAGTTTCACCTTATGTTTGGTATTACTTGTGCCTTTCCATTTCTCGAATACACCCCTTTCATGACAACCCGGAGGGCCAAAAGAGCCGCGGGTCCAGGTGACTCGACCTGTCAGCAAATCACTACGAAATTGACCTTTACGGGGAGGTGTGCACTGTTCAATATATACCTTGCAATCGTGATGAACGAACCACAGGAACATCGCCTTTCATATGGAAGAGGTATTCTCTCCTGGGGAAGAGGCCCTACGTAGGTACGGGTGGAACCAGAATTCGGCGCAGTTGAAGGCAACAAAGGATAAACTCCAACTTGAGCAGCCGTAGAGAGGGGAAGATCAGACGTTTCCGCCCAGTGTCAAGCACCGTCCGGCGCTGGCCGGTCGGAGAAAGGGCTAGGACAGTTTATTCTCAGTGGAGCTTCTTGTGTACGTGAAAATGGCTCCCAACGCACATGTAGGCACAATCAATATAAGCTTCGGCCTTGTAAAATGCCTGAGCGCGCATCTTGCTGTACAACATAAGCCCCGGGTTGTCGACATATCACGCCAGATATGTGTAGGACGACTAACATGAGAGGGTGTTCTGTTTTAGTGTTTTTGCAGTTTCGATCATGCGATGACGAAATTAGAGTACAAAGAGCGGCGGGGGCAATTGTCTCACTCAAGCTTTGGCTTTGTTTATGCACGCCGAGCGGCTTGTACCTGTTAGATTATTTACCTAGCTCCTCGTATGCTTCGTATAAAAGATCCTTCGGCATTTCTGTGTCCGCTGCAGCTTCCTCGTATCTCGTGAAAAAAAATGATGGCGAAAATTCGGCGGGGAATACCACGGTTCGAGTCCATGACTGATCAATCGCCTACCCACATGACAACACTTGTATGATTGTAATCGTTTCGCGGGAAAAATCCCGAAGCAGGATGTTTGAAGCTGTCGAAGCAAGTGTACGTCGCGTTTATCGATCGTTTGCTAATTCGATCGGTTCGTCCGTCCCTAGCTTTACTTGTTGCGAAAGGGGGTTGAGCTATGACGCGTCGTCCTATTCAGAAATATCGAGTTTGTTTTCCTTACAACGAAACAGGCAACGAGTCAATGCGTCGACCAAAACGAAGTGACGCCAGGCATTGATGCGGGTTTGAAGCCTCCGTACCGATCGAAAAACGGCCCACTGTTCGGACGACCGGGCATTTCATTGCCGAAAACAAGAGAGATTCAACCGACCAGGCAAACACACGGAAAGGCGGAAAGTGCTGTCAAATCTGCCACCTCGTTGAATTCACTATTTCGGTTTGCCCATGGGTCACCGTCCACCTTCGATACCTGATGTGTCTGAGGGGCAGTCATTTGAAACGTGCTGAAGCAATAAAGCATATTCCCGGTTTTGGGGAATGCGTATCTAATGACGGCGTCAATACCTCGATTGAAAGCAGTAAAACAAAAGCGCAAAGTCTGACATAGCTAGCAACGAAGACAACGCGAACCAGTCGGCAGTTGCACACTGCCATACTGTGAAGGTCTCGGGATGAATTGTTCAGTCATGAACCCCGGACTAATATGCACCAGACTCTAATGCAGGGCAAGCATCGAATGGGAAGAACGCCCGTTAATAGTCTATGATATATTTGAAGACTGCGACCCGTCAGGACTATTTGTTCAACAATAACTCGTAGTTGCTCTGTGTACCAGCCATGCTCACCGATGTCATGCTTTCGACTGTCCCCTGATACCGAGCTTGAATACCAACCCTCCACTAGCCCGCTGCTTCGGTTGCTGTTCGAGGATATGATTAGTGTTTCACTATCCACGCTCTCACTCACTCCGCGGCAACGTAAAATAGTGAATGATTGATTTGTCGTTCATGAGAACCGATCGGTTTGTGGAACCAGGCCTTCACGCCCAAGTAGAGCCGACGAATATCCAATTAAGGCACTGAGCAAGCCCTTTGAGCGCTACACCAACACGACTCTTGAAGCAGGCGCCCTTTACGGTATACCTTAAGTTATCGATCACACTCAACAAAAATCTTGATCGCAGCAACGCTTGACGAAGAGCAAGTAACGGTACCATTAACCGCACCCGGCGCTCGGGCGCACTACCCCCTCTACTTTTCATCAGCTCGGACTGTTTCACTGCTGTGATCAGATAATCACAAGCGTATATCTTCGATGTACCGCGCGTCCATGGCGGATGCTTGAGCTCGAGCTCAGTGTCTCGCCTATGTGATGTTCATCATCGCGTCTCGTGGAGACCAATAAATAAACTTTACGTACGCAACTCGAAAAAAACAAAACGCCTACAAACCCGCACGCTTTTTTAGTCGATGAGTGCATATATACGTAGAACTGTAACATCACTTTTCGAGTACAACTCAAAACACGCGAGAACCTCAGAAAACCTGTTGCGTCATGGTTACTCTCGTACTGTTGTGGGTACCGGGCGTGTAAACCCAGCTGGAGGTTTGGGTTTCCGAACCGCGAACAAGCATCGTGTGTAAGACTACCGTTGTTGCGGTTGGATGGTTGAGGCTTACCTGGTGGCCCCGAAATCGAGCCGCTCTTTCCATCCTACTAGGGAGAATGTTCGAGCGACGTCTTTTGTAGAGCACCTAGAATACCACGGAGCACGGGACGGCGAGGAGCGCAAGAAAAATATTTCAACTGTCAGCTGGATGTGGACGGGTAGAGGTGACGGTCTATAGTGATGAAATATGTCACTAGCAGGAGATCTACGTCTTCAACTGAGGATGAAACAGACGTACTTCCGGATTACTTAACGTTTCGTTTGTTTACCTTGAAAAAAAGGTTCGCCTGTTGAATATTATAGTAACAAGCTGACTACGCGGTATTCAAAACAGACACCCCCAAGGGTCGATACTGCCTCGCAAGGTGTGGGAACGCCTGCCGTACAGGGTGTTCAGGTTGGCTGAACCTCATGGAGCCAGCGCGCGTCACAACCTTTCTCCTGGGACAACGTCGAAGTTCCGCCGCACGCGACTACGACGACATATAATCCCTTCATCACCCATCGTTCTGTAGAGCTTCAACTCCAAAGACCTGGGGACGGAAACGGACGCCACCCAAGTCAATACCATCCCGCATAGTGTAGAAACCCCAACCTTCGCTGTCTGACCCATGAATGGCTGGGTATGATGAGGCCTTCGCTCAGCGATATTTTTCCCTCGGTACGAGGGCGATCTACCGCCGCAGCTGGGAACCATAGACGCCTTTCTAAGGACCAGATTCATTCGGCGCAGTCACAGCTCCTACAACGCGGGGACAAACACGAAGTTCTCCCCTGTTGACATCGTCCCCCGAAATGCGAAAATAATAAGTGGACTGGCTGATCTCATGTTCGTCAGGGGCTCATAATGAATCCTCGCTGCACCCAGGGGTAATGAGACTTGGTGTCGGGATAATATGTTTCCCATACATCTTCATCTTCACTAACCTGGGGACGAAAGCGGGTTCTCCCCGGGTCAATATTAGTATATATCACCTCGCACGGTGGTCCTTAGATGTCCGTTCAGAGTGGTGCATACCATCATACTACGATTACTACCATACCAGGTACTCCTAAACTAACTCTAGGCAGCGGAGGGCAAGCGGCGAGGGTGGCGCCGTGACTGCGCGTCTAGCCGGCAGGCACATGATGGCAACCTCGACTTAATGCAGAAGTACGGAGCTGCTCGCGAAACAACTGCATGTTCTAAATAGCACAGCCCAACAAAAAAAAAAGATTTTCACGAGCCTGGTACTCCGGGGGGGCACTCGTATGAGATAAACACATCAGGTCATCCCACGAGAAAGGCGCCCCGCTCGAAGCTCGGACTGACATCTCGCGGGGCGCAGCAAGACATAAACGGAGCCTTGATAAAGCGGCTCCGTGTACATTGAAGTATTAATAGTGTTGGATACATCATTAAGAAGACGGCAGCAACCACTGTAGTCTGTAATAGTCAGTGTACAGGTACCCCGGTATAAAACTCAGCCTACAATTTCCGAGAAAAAAAGTTCTCTACGAGTGTATATCCCCAGTTCACATCAGAGGACCGGCACTGCTAGGTAATGAAGTAGCACACGAAACTGTAACACAGCAATAGTCAGCTTCCGAAAGCAAAGCATACCACTATTAATACTAGCCTGGGGCACAGTGGAATCACAGCATTGATCACGCAACCGACCTTCCCGGTACAATAACTGCACCCGAAGGAGACCCGTGAGGAACTTCCGGAGATTACATAAATTACACAGTAACAGCCTGACTCGTACCCCGGTTTCTTATCGAAGGGATGGCGTCGCTGCAAACGTACGAGTGGGTAGGCTACTGCTGTAGAACTCTGTCGACCAGAAAAATAGATCCCTGGTTCGATACATGAAACATATTTTGATTGAATAATTATATGCTAGCGGTGTCAATATTTTGGGTCAAAATTGTATGATACTGCTGATGTACGTGGACAAATATTGGAACAGGTATTATTAGTGTTAATATTTTGATTTTTCTATCGGAATGCGCGCAAACTGCGTCTGTATCAGGTAGTAATACAGGTGAGAACGTGTGACCGCGTGGCCACGAGTACTGCTCTAAGCATATATATATTTATATATATATAAATAAGCATAACAACGGCCGTCGGCATGACATAACACTCGCTGAGTCGTAGGTTCACGTGAAAAAACAGCAGAACAAGCGCGCGAACATGAAATTCAGCATTCTTCCGGCCACGTTTGTCCACCGCTCAACGCATACAACACTATTATCAGTGCCAGTTCCAACAAACATTATCGTGTCGGTGCCGGCGTCAACTGTTCAGAGTTGATGAGTTGGTGGGCCGACGCTGCTGTAGGTGCGGCAACGTGCAGTGTTTTTCAGAGTACACGGCCAGCCGATGCTCAAACAAAAAACAAAACGTATTCTTAATGATAATATAACGTTTTCAGTACCTGGAATATTCAAGTACAATACGAGTTCCACCAAACGAAACGAAACTCTAGGGATCGTAGCCATGTGTCTGTCCACAAAAACATCCGGGCCGTGCCGCTAAGATGAGCTGTTAGTGGTATTGTCGGGGACACCGTCCTACTGACGAGGGCACAGAAAAGGCGTAATGTCGTAGATGTCTTACAGCAGTAGTACAGCAGTGGTGGCACGTGCCACAACAAGCTCTCCTGGATACAGGGAACATGTCAGGTAGGTGCAGATTTTTGTTCTCAAATCATGTATGTATACGGTAGTCGAGGAACCAGGAAACACTCAACAAAATCGAGTACGTGCACAGGACATTCAAGGGTTAGACAGCAGTACAGCGACGCTGACCCTGGCCTCGTGTGTCCTACTGCTGGTGCTGCTGAAGTTTCTTGATCTAAAAATATTGAAGCCAAACGGCTCAATACGTTCGTTGGGTTGATTCTGAAAGCAGAAATCGTATCTGCTTAGCAAAGGCAGTTTTGTCTTGTACCAAGTAGTATTAATAGTTCATACGAGTACAACTGTGTAGCGTAGAGTATAGACCTCCCCTTGTGGACAGTACTGATTAACAAAAACTCGACTGCTGTGAACAAGTCGACCGCTTGAGTCATTAATTTTTTCAGCTGCGTGGTGTTTCATCCTGCAACGGGCGCTCGGGCGGTGTCGTGCAATTGAATACTGCCAGGGAAAACAAAAACATTGCTGTACGAGTATATTCGTTCGAATGTTTTCGGAACGTTTTGGTATTCGTGCACGCCACTCTGCCCTCGGACGGGTGACTACGCCCGAAGACCTCTAGGGATGCGAGGGTCATGGTGAAGAAAAGCATCCATTTCAAGTCGTTCGATACCCTGGCTGTGCTCATGTCTCCCAGCCTTCGCCAAGGAAAAGTTCGCACGACATCGACGAACAGATGTCAGGCTTTCGCTATGAAATACTTTGTGGTGCAAATAACTACCAGGTATTGATTCGTGCACACAGCAGGAAACTCAAGCCATCGAGCCGTCGCCACACACGCTCAATCACAAACGTCGCGCACACGCTGCGAGGGACCTACCGAACCTGACGAACCACTGATACCTCGTTGACGTGTCCGGCCTCGCTCGTTGTGCGCGATCCGCCCAGCACGCGATATTTTCTGAGTAGTTTTCGCGCACTTCGTCGCACAGGATATTATGCCGAACGTCCGGCTCACTAAATCTCCGTTTTCCCAGCGCAGCAGTGCAAAATCTACGGTACGGCTTGTTTGCATTATTTTCGGAGAAGTTGACCAGTCAACCTACTCAATCAACGCGGGTTATTGTATCCGTATACTAAAGGTGCTTCTGGAACCAATGCTGCCTGTAGCAGTTGACTCACGATCGAGCGGATGAAGAAAATAAGGGGCGTCAAGACAGAGGTTCAAGGTGTGATAAAACGGGTCTAGCTTGACTTTGAAATCTACGCGGGATACACAGACGTAAGTGCTCACACACGGCACACCCGTGCATAAATATCGTTCGTGGCGGGCTTGGAGCGGCGCTGTTGTACCGTGCATACCTTGCTGTTGTATTTTGGACGCAGCAGAAAAACAATATTCACAACAGTACTGCTGTACTGCACGTGCTGCTGTGAGAAATAATGACGACAAACACTCTGTAGACACACGCGCACACTGACGCAGTCAAACGCAGAGGCAGCGTTCGTTGATATCGCCAAGGCGACACGTATATTCAAGTTCGATTGT
>JBBMHQ010065421.1:2690-13980 GCA_037834295.1 Postelsia palmaeformis
TCGGTGAACTGGAATTCTTGTTCATTGGTCCTGGGCTCAACCAGAACGAACTTGACAATCCACGAGATACCAATCATCATGGGCGTACACCAGACGTAAGACGCCTCTGCGATCACGCTCGCGAGACAACCCTTCTTCAGCTCGGAGGAGGAAACGGGGGTCTTGTCCTTGCGGAAAACAACAATCTTCATGTCCATGGCTTCGTTCACATCTTCGGATGCCGAGTTCTTCCCTTCTTGCAAAGGAATCTTGCCGTGGAAGGTCGGCGGGTACTTGTCGTTGGTGAATGGCTTAACCGAGGCTTGAAAGACGGCGTCAATCTTGCTCGCGTCCATGCTCTTCTGCCAAAGCTCGGCCTTGTTTTCGACCGCAAGCTCCTTCACCCTTTTGTCCACCCCGTTGAGAAAATTGAAGAACCTGCGGAGCTTGCCGTCTTCTGCTTCATCATCACTCATCCCCGCGAAGGACAGCGCGATCTTCGATGAGCACTGCCCGTTCTCTTCGTTCTTCCTAATTTCGGTGTTCCACAGGATTGTCATCGCCGGCGTCTCCGCCACGAGTCGTTGGCCGCTCGCGCCAACGAGACTCGCAAACTTCATCCCGCTCTTTCCGGGACGAATGCCGTCCAACTTTAGCGCCGAGGAATCGACGTCGGGGAAGGTTTTGTGCGTCAGGTTCATGTTCGTCTTTCCAGCCATGATGGTAATATTGGTGGGGTTGGGGGTGGAGGGTGTGTTGTGAGACGAAGGGCGGGGGCCTCTCTGCCCAAAATTTACCGGACAATTTTATCAAAAAGTACGAATCAAGAATTTCGGGGTGCAATCGACGGACTGATTGTCTCGAACACCAAAGCCTTCAGACTTTGTAGGGCGTGGCTAGGATGTTTTTTGTTCCGTTTACGCGAACTATGTATTTGAGTTGCTTGAAGTGCACTTCTCTGAGATGCTGCGTTAGCGCGGGATCGTTTTCGATGTGTACAACATGGGAAGATGGTATAAATACCAAACAATTGTTGCCTGCGTTATGAGCAATGATGCTCTTCACGTAATCATCTACGTCGTTGTCGTGAATTTTGATGGCAACGTGGATGTCATCTTCTAAAACTTCTACCGGTAAATTGATGTATCCGTTGTGTTTCAATTGCGATACACGTTCATCTTGAAAACAAATGAAGGTCGGCTTGTAGCTGATGGATACTCTATCTTCGGGACTGGTTGCAACACTGCATGCGTTCGCAATAGCCGCGCTGGCATCGATTTGCATGTCACCTACGAGTATACTTTCCAGTGAGTTCCCTATGACCTTTCTGAAAGAACGTGCAAAGCTTGACACCGTTTCAACTTCTTTCCTTTTCGACGGAAATTTCCACTTGCGAAACATGCTTAAATAAATGTCGGTGTAATGGATCAGGTATGAAATACATAAGGGATCGATACGTAGGGCAATTTTCAGCAGCCTTAGCTGTCTTTGAAACTGATCTTGTGAAGGTGACGCGAAAAAGACACGGCGACAGGCGTCAATCAAATCAAGTTCTTCTTTTTTGTCCAATGTAGCCACAAAGTTGACTACCGTGCCTACCAATGAGCGGGTGTATTCTGGTGTTCCTTGTGGCCTCCCGATTTCTATGAAGTGTCGTTGTGCTGATGCAATATCGATTAGGATCAGTCTGTTGTTCGGAAATGCACGTATCAAGGCGTGAAGGTGTACAGTTGGCAATGGAATATTGTTGAATATGTTCAGGTACACAGACTCTTTGTTTCCACTGGGTCCCCATATACTGTCCTGAATGGAAAATTTGTGGTCGGCCTGTAGCACGTAGTGTACTGTGTCTTGGTTATCTCGTACCTCGTTGTCCAGAAACTCATCGAGAACAGCAGTTGTATCGAGCTTTTGTTCTTTCTCCATTGGGAACGGCGAGACATCTTCGCCTGCTTTCTCCTTTTCTTCTTGCTTGCTTTCGTCTTCACCGCTGAGTTTTACTTCATCCAAACCTTGTTCTAGGTCAGTTATCATACCACTGAGAACTTCGTAAAAGTTGTCAGACGCTGACGCGACACCGGCTCCCTTGCCCTTCTTACCGGATGTTTTCTTTCTAGTCTTCTTTTTTTTTGGCGGTTTCGATGCAACGGCAATCGCGGCAATCGCTTGCGCCCTCCTGTTGTTGAGGGCCACCAAAGCCCTGCCAAACAAAGTTTCGGCCTCAATGTGTCCCCAATCTTTTGTATCCACGCATGTTTGGGAGTAAACAGCTCTACCAGCTACGCACATGCGTAAGAATCGCGCAGATGAAAGAATGGTTTTTGCTTGCGCCAAGGACATGGTGCCCTCCAGACTATCTGCGAAATCTACAACGGCGGCCTTCGTGAAAAGCGTGAGTGAACTCGTTGTGCTTACGTCGATGTCGTTTTTTACACGGAACTTGTACGCCTTGCATTGTTGGTGGTATTCTGTGTTGAGAGAGGCACACAGGCGTGTCAGACCGGCCCTATCTTGGTCGTCTATCTCTGAAAATGGCGCCGAGTATCGTCTCACTGCTTCATCTCTCCCGGTCAAAAAGTCTCGTATGTTGCCTTGAGGTAAAGCCATTTGCATTCTTTTATTGTAGCGTATAAAATAAGTGACAAGACCGCGTTCGTTCTTATTGTCACTCGTAAACACTCGCGCCCGCCGCAGGGCGACAGCGCCCCAGTCTTCATTTATTATTATCATGGTGACGACGTTCGATCAAGCAACGTTCTTTCAAAATGCAACAATGTTCAAGGCTTGTGTGGAGGCCGGGTGCGATCACTCTGCACTAGACTCTTTCGGGCGCACACCGATGTTCGGACTGCGATACTGCAGTGGCGCTTCTACCGAGGAGTTTGTGGACGTGCTGAGAGCGTTTATCGACGCCGGTGCCGATATCAATCACGTTGATTATTTCGGCAACACCCTTCTTCTCATGTCCGAGAACGACTAGCTCGGTGCCGCCCTGGTCCAAGTCGGCGCCGACATCAGCTACGACTTTCAAGATTGGAGCAAGAGGGGTCTGGCCAACGCCGCCGTGTTCGGCTGCACCCTAACGATCGACGCTATGGTGCTCTCGCGCAAGAACCAGCCGGACGAAATCCAGCAGAGAGACTTCTATTCGTGCTTCGACCGTGCCGGCAAGACGATGGCGTTCAACCCGGACATGAAAGACATGTCCGGGAAAATCAAGCTCGCTGTGGACTACGGCGCCAACCCCAACACGTGGAGCACTCTCCATTACTGTGTCAGGAGTAACCCCGTGCTCGTGCGGACCCTCGTATATCTCGGAGCCCGCGCCGACACGCTCGCGTGGGACTTTTCCAGAGGGGTGAAGAACACTCCGCTGCATGGCATCACGGGTATGGACACAATCGACGTGTTCGAGGCTCTGGTGCAACCCGACACCGACTTCAACGTTCGTGACGGATCCGGAGAGACGCCGCTCATTGCACTTATGAAAGTTTTGTCGCTCTTATACTCGGACGATGTCATCCGGACTAGAATGAATTGGTTAGTCAATCACTGTGCCTCGTTTTTGAACGTAGGCAACATGGGGAAAAGGGTGACTTCCATGATTCGAAGCAAGCACCCGCCGTTCAAAGATTTTATCGCTTTCAAGATAAAAGACGAAAATTGGCGCAAGCGTAGATGGATGATATTTTTGAGGCACCCTTTCCTTCGCGGGATTCGGAAGAAGAGGACGAGGCTCGATTACCCTCCTCCTTTAATCGAGAGAGTTTCCGGGTTCCAAATCGAACGGGTGTACAGGCACATTGTCACCTACTTGTGAATTTCTTAAAGCTCTGTGCGCAGAATCGAGTACGCGATTCGTTTCCTTACTCTTGGCAAGTCATCTTGAGAGAATGCCATTCTCATGTTGTTGCTCGCGAAGGCCGCAAACATACACGAGAAAGGACCGCAATCGCAAAGGTTTGTCTGATGAGGAACGCGTGCATACGTGTGTACCCACCCTCTTCGGTCGAACTCCACATTTTAGATTCGTGCTCGGCTTGAATCCAATCTAGTAGTTTTGCTATACGTGCTTCATGCTGTTCATCCGAACGACTACACATGCTGTCCATGAACATGACCCTCTTTTGGCCAACATCAACCAAAACCATAATCCAGTGAGCACCGCCGACATTAATCGGCACAAAGATTTTCACCGCCTTCGTTGTTTCCACGTCTCTTGTCCAACGCTTGACTTGTTGGTGTCGAGTTTTGAGGGATCCCCTGTTGTTCAAGGTGAACTTGGTGTAAAAGAAAGGACTCAAGAAAATACACGTGTCGCTTCCAGGGTTGTCCTCACCTCCCAGAAGCATCATGTATGCGTTGATTATTTCATCGGTATACCATACACCGTCCTGCAGACTTTCGACATCCACCTTTCTCATCGATAGTGATTCTGTACGATTGCGCAGATTGGCGTGCGTGAACACGAAGGGAAATATCATGCTATTGATATTGGCTTGCAGTGACCAGTTGTCGGGGACAGGTTTTGTTACAAAAAAGGGTCGGTTCCGACGGGCTTGCTGGCGAGCAAAATACCGCCTCTGTTCCCGATTTGCATCCAAGACAGCCCCCTGTTGGCCCCGCACTCGCGCCAGACGATTGTTGTCGTCGATTTCTTGGCACAGGATTTCGTTCATCATGGCTCGTGATTCATCGTTGGTCATACCGGGGTTATTTTCTACCCACTCTTGCTTCCACTGGTTGTATATGCCCGATAGTTCTGTCATGGAGTATCCCTGGCCACTGAAGCGTATCCGCAACGCATTCCAGGGGCTGGGTCGGACGCATTTACCTCTAGCAGGCCTTCGTTGACCCACTTTTTTACGGGGTTGTGTCCGATGGCACGTCGGTGCAACACAGCGGCGTTGTTGGCGAGGCATCTAATTGTAGTGATACGTTTACCATGACAAAACATTTTAATTTATTGTCATCGTCCGGTGACGAACTGTTTTAAGCTCGGGTCAATATCAGTGCTGGCTACAATATCTCATATCGTTTGTAAGTTTTGCTGGCAGTCCTCTTGGCCCCTGTGTCTCGCGACGAGGCAGTGGAAAATCAACCCGCCTATTGTCTGATAGTCGTCACACTCTTTGTCGCTTTTCCCTTCTTTTAATTTGAGTGTGTCCAAATCAATCATCTTTATTGTCTTTGCAAACCCTTCGTCTGTGACACAAACCAGCATGTTGCCCTGGTGCAGATCCTGATGACAGAGCTGGTGGTCACCGAATCTGACCAAAAATGCTGCGATTACTGATAGCAGTGCCGTCAGCTTGCTGCGGTCGTCGTGCTCGTCGCGTATGACATCGATCTTTGCCAAATACCGGGACACGGTGTCGCAATCAACAAACTCCATGTACACAACGCGGGCATCGTTGTCCACGAACAAAATATCCGGACCTAGCTCGCGCACCTGGTCCCTGAAATCGGAGAGCAATTGTTTGACTCGTGCAAACCCCTCAAGACTTGTGTAAATCTTCTGCACGCAACCCGACTCGTCTCCGTTAAAGGAACATGTACCCCGCCTTGTCCGTGCTCCGCTCTGGCAGGTCAGGTCCTCTTTAGCCGAAAAGTCCATCTAAACTAGTATATCCAAACATTAAATTTTCAACAGAGAGCGGAGTTTTGTCGCCTTTTTGATGAAATTGTTACGCGTGGGGTCGTTGACATATTCCCGTCCGTCGAATACGCCGAACTTTGTACTGAGTCCACCATCTTCGCTCGAATCTCATCGGTGATGACGGGCTGGGCACACAAAGCTCTCGATTCGATCCCGCACACGTTTTTGCCGGCTCGGATATAAAACAGACCCTTGGACGCAGGCGACTTAATCGGCCACTCTGAGCTCCAGGAGTTCTTCACGAACCACGTGTCACCATCAAAATTTGGTTCAACACCGTTCACTTCTTCTGAATATCCAAAGCAGACCGCCGCATGCCCTCCCACGTACTCGTCTCCTTTTTCCGGCCCTTCGTCTATACTCAACCCATCGAAATTGTACATTGATTTGTGGACAAATATAGTACAGCAGATGCTGCCGTGCAGATATAATTCCGTCTTCATTGCCTGCACGTTTTCCTGGATGACTTGCAGGTACTGTGAAATCCCTTCCTTGTAGCGCGAAGGGTATTTGCACAATGATTTGACAGACCCTCTGGAAACAAACGTTCGAGGGCCTTGTTGTTTCCTGACATCACAGGGAGCGATCTGTGTCGTCTTCTGCTGGACGTAGGGGTAGTCGGAGTCTCTAGCGAAACCCTTTTCAACGCCGTACCGAAAGGCCGCCTCGGGTGATCCTCCGACCTCGCAGCCCAGGTTGCCCTTCACGTTGTAACAACTGACCAGCTCCTGGTGAGAAAGTGGGACCAAAATATTTCCTCCGGTTAGCGGAGATATTCGATCGCTGATCCCGTGGCAGACGGAAATTGCCCAACACGAAGCACAAATTTCTTGATTGATTACCGGAGTGAGTAAGTTCTCACGATATTTATAGTACTTAGGTAACTTCGTGGGCACATCGGGCACGATTGCCATAGGAATACCTATGGGATACATTGGGTCCATAGTGGCCGCTTTGACGAATTCGGCGTAGGTTTTCTTCGGACCCGGTTTTTTCATTCCTACCGGAAGAGACGCGTCTTCCATCACGGAGACCTCGGTGTGAGAATCAATAAGACAGATGACCACCAGCAGGACCACGAACGTAAGTGCCAGCGTCCGACGACTATGGATCATATCGATTGGTCAGGTACTCAGGTACTCGGGTACTCAAGTACTCAAGTACTCAATACCAACAATTTTATTTGACGAAATCTTAATTTGGATGTATGCGTCTGTGTCTAAAGTGACATTTCGGAAACGTTGTATTTTTCAACCAGGTGCTTCATCATGCTTGCGGGGGTCGGCTGGCACGACCTGGCCTCTATTACGATGTCGTGAGACATCTTTCCCATCTTGGTTTTCTTGATGACGTAGTCAAGCGCCTCTATGCTTCCTCCGCAGATGGCGAGGATAATAATTTCCCTGGTGAAGGTGTACCGCTTCTGGTTGCTGAAGAATTTGGGCACTCCTGCGTAGGCGGCGATGAGCGCCTTGGCCACATGAAATCCTCTGGAGATTCGTATTTCCTCGTTCTTGAACTCGGTCATGATTCTGTCGTACGCTTCGATGTTGCCCGACTGTATGAGATTCATCGCGATGAACTCGGGGGTGAAGAACTTGAGGAGCTCGTCCGTGTTGAACTCGGCGCCCGGCGTGCTGAAAGCTCGCACCGTCTTGGTGAGGTAGGTCATGGCGTTGGCGATCGCTTTGCTATCTCCGTTTGAAATGCGTCGATGAAGGCGTCGGAGACGATGTTGTACTTCTTGTTGGTATCAATCACGACCTTTTGGACTTCCCTGTTGCACGTGGTGAAGACTTTCAGACAAATTTGGTGAAGGTACGTGAGCGCTATCGGTAGGGGCGTGCGGTTCAAGATCCTTTGGAAGTTCTTCTTGTTGTTTGTGCCGAGGACGTCGGAAATTACGTTGAACATGTACTCCCCGGGGGACAGAGCCGACGACGGAATACGTGCTGGCGATGGGTTGGTCATCGCAAGCCTTTGCATTTAAGCCGCCACGTCGCTGGCGATGACAGGGTGGTTCGGGGTGGCGTTTGCTGAGGCACCCGCCTCCGCATGGGGACCGGCTCGTGCTGCATCCGCCAACTCCGCATCGGCCTCCGCCGCCGCCTCTGCTTCTTTCTCGGCACTGGCACCGGCGTCCGTCTCCTTCTCCTTGCGGTTGGTGTTTGATTTAGATGATTTGGAGGAGCGAGATGATTTGGATTTGGATGCTTGAGATTTCGAAGAAGACGTTGCTTTAGTCGTGGTCTTCGCCGCCTTGGATGGTTTGTACTTGGATGCGGGCTTGATGCGCATGTGAGTTGAATCAGTTTTTGAAGCCGGCAAAGACGTGGTCTCGCTTCAGGACGGTAGCGACTCTTCACCCTCATCTTCCTCGTCTTCGTCTTCGTCTTCGTCTTCGTCCTCGTCCTCGTCCTCGTCCTCGTCCTCGTCTTCGCCTTCTTGGTATTCTTCATCATCGTCGAGGTCCTCCTCTTTCTGTTGTTGTTTGTCATGGACCTGCTTCTTCCTTGCCTGTAAACGTTTTTGTTGGTGCTGCATCTGCATCTGTTGTTGCTGCTGCTGTTGCTGCTGTTGCTGCTGCATCTGCATCTGGCGCATGCGCATCTGATGTTGCTGTTGTTGCTGCACCTACATCTGCTGATGCTGCTGCATCTGCTGCTGCTGATCGTGGGGGTACATGTATGCCGCGTTGTTGTACATGGGTATCGATAGTGTTGTTGTTGATACAGCTGTTCAACATTTTTTTATATTACGTTCGGACGCGCACGTCGAATCTGTTCAAATATCTTCGAATCTGTTCAAATCTGTTCAAATCTGTTCAAATCTGTTCAACTTTCCTCGCCTCTACTTTCTACATCGGTCGGACGAGCCTGCCGTCGGGACAGGAGTGATCGCCCTTGTACCTGTGCTTCATGCAGAGCATCATGGAGCACGAGCACAGATTGCCCTCATGAATCTTGAGCCGACCGTTGCATACACAACACCTCCTCGGACTTTTTCGCTTGGTGACGATGAGAGTCGCCGTCATAATTCAGATATAACCACAGCATATATTACAATATGTAGACATGGCGCGAAAGACGTTGTCATTTGGGTATCAAACGTAAAAAAAAATGTTTGCCTATATCAAAGGGGAATCCAAACCAATTTTCTCAATACCATGTCGCATGTGGCACTCGGCGAACGCGTGTACGTTAAAGGTACGGATATGTTTGGAGATGTGACGCGGACGACTGTTCTTGGGGCGGCGGCTGTGAGTGTGGTGGACGACGAGGGGACCACGAAAGCTTTCCTCCCCGCGACCGCCAAGACGGGAATCGTCGGCAAGGACTCGGGAGTGGACGGCACGGGCGCGACGGTTGCCGTTCCGGTAGATGTTCGCCAAGAGGGTGTTGCCGTGCTCGGCGCCATGGGTGTCACGGAAGACGAACAGCGCTTGAACTTCGTGAAATATATGGGGATGTTTGACCAGGCGACTCGTCGCGCGTACATAGACGACTGGATCCTGAAGAAGGACGATCCCACTCAGCGCGATGCCTTCTTGCAAGGTCTGATGACCGACCTGGAAGACGATCAGGCTTTCATTACGAGACGGGGCAACCTCGCACTCTCCGGCGTGGAACCGGAAGTACGTCAGAAAATGTTCGGGCGTATGATCACCCAACTCACGAAGGAAGAGCGCGAGAGTCTCATCCTCGAGTGGATGGGCGCGAAGAACAACGTTTCTAAAAAGGAAGAATTTCTTCAGGGCATGTACGAGTTGCTGATGGACGATGACGACTACATGGCGATGAAAGGACGAAAAGCCTTCACAGGTCTTCGCATTCTGCAAGACGAACAAAATGAGATCTTCACCAAGTTTATGACCGAAGTCAGCGCGTGGGACCGCGCCAAGTATGTTGCGGAGTACAGAAAGGTTCGAAAGTCGGAGTCGGAGAAGAAGAGGCTGTTGCAAAATCTCATCAACCTTGCCAACGGCGACCCGGTCGCACCGTCGCCCGAACCTGAGATAAAAAATCAAGACTTGATTTCCGCTTTTGTGACGTACGAGTTTGAGTTTTATCGTAGAATTCGAAAACCAGGTGCTGTGAAGACGAGTCGTAAGCGATCTTCCACCCTGTTTCGCCTGGGTAGACTGCCGCATCCGTGTTTTTCAGGTGAAGGCCTTGCTGGTCCAGCAGAACGTCGGAGCCAAGCGACAAACCGGTCTCCACCTGCAGACTTATGTGTTCGCCTATGTTGACCCCCGACTTGTCAACGACGACCGAGTTTGACGCATCGGGTCCATCGGGGTCACCGATGATAAGACCGCCGAGTGGCGTATATAGAAATGTCCCCAATCTCTAACCCTTCTGTCTTTAGCGAAGTGTCTGACGCGAGCTCCAAGCTACCGGCGGTGAGAGAGACGTCGCCTATCTGAAGTCCTTGAGTATCAAGCGAGACGTCGGGCGCGAGACTAAGGCTTCTGTCAGCGGTGAGCGATACCTCTCCCATATTTAGTCCCGTTGCAGCCAGCGAGACGTCTGGCGCGAGGGTCAGGCTTCCGGCGGTGAGCGAGACCTCGCCGACGCTTAGACCCGTGCCGTTCAGTATTGTCTGGGTGTCACCGATGGTGAAGGCGGAGGCGGGGTCAATGTTGATCCCAATATTTGTAGACCAGTTGTCGCCGACGATGTCGTAGAGCATGGTATCTGTACCTGAGTCGCTGGTCCCCAGGATGATTCCTCCCTTGTCCAGATGAGAGGGCTCGGTCGCTCCGCTCGCCAGAACCATATCTTTGTCTTCGACCACGACGGAGGTAGTCGCCAGCGACGTCGACTCGCCCTTGACATTAAAGGACCCCTCGATGGTGGCGCCCTCCTCGCCGATTGTCAGGATAGGCACTGAGACACCGTCGGAGTTGTAGACGTGTAGTTCAAGTTTTCTCGTGCTTGTGTTTGGACCATTCTCCACCACGCGGAAAGAAGCCAACGAGAAAACTGTGCCCTCTTGGCTGATGCCGTAAAAGTCATGGTCGAGAGAAACGGCATCTAGCCCGTCGGACTGACTGACCTGTATGATGTTCTGCACGATCTGATCCCCTGAAATAGACGTTGGGTACTGCGATAGATCTGAGACGTAGGCAGCTGACATGGAAACCACACGTGATTGTTTTTACTTTTGATATCTTTAGGCAATATTTAATTTAGCAATTTGCCTAGTTTTGACAGCGAAAAAAAAACATAGTTGAAACCCAGCCTCACCCCAGGTTTTTGTCGAAAAAACCTCTCAGATATCCTTCCGGAGACTCGTGCTCCGCTACAAACTGCTCGACATAAGCCTTTCTGCTCCAGGCGTGCAGAATGCAACAAACCTTGCGCGTGCCGATGAAAAAGTTCCTCCACACCCCCTCTTCTCTTCTGTGGTACTTCATGGACGCTTTCGCGTCACAGTACTCGGAAAAAACTTCCATTGTGTCATACGCAACCGGCAGCGCGGAGTAGACGTTGCTGCAGAAATCAGGGATTTTCTTGGCGATGGGTCTGAACACCCCTCTGACGGAGTCCTGTAGCAAGAACCCTATGCGCTCGCGCAGCTGCTCTCTTTCTGTCACGAAAGCGTGGTCGTTATATCTTGGGAAAATGTCAGCCACACCGGAGTCGATTG
>JBBMHQ010065432.1:0-13975 GCA_037834295.1 Postelsia palmaeformis
GTGTAGTGGTCTCTGTGTGTTATGTTGGCTGTGAGCTTCGTGTTACTCGGTGCTCGCGAGCGATGATTATGTGGCTTCTGCCTTGTGCACTCCTCTCTCGAGAAGAACGAGCACCAGTATCATATACTGGCACATGTAATATATAAATACTACTGCTGTGTAAATTATATCAGTTCTCAACCACACCCACCAGCCAAAATACTTGCCCATGAGTAAAAAAAGGTTCATGTGCTGACTCAAATCGCTTAGAATACAAATCGAACTAATCAATGCCAATTAATTGCAGGAATACAGCAAAAAGAGAAGAACCCCCAATGCAGTAGTTTAATGCAGTTAGGAGTTTGACCACTTGAAGGCGTCTGTCCGGCTCCTCATTCCCACCGTTCTTGTAATCTTCCGACGGATTAATAAAAATAAAGCTTAAGCTCACCACACTTCCACGTTCGCGATTTCGTGTCGTGTGTCAATTTAACCCACAAATCCAGGCTGAGGCGTGTGTCATGAGGTTGATCGAGTCGGGCTATATCTCCATAGTAACAGTGGTTCATGTGGATGATGCATTTACTGTAGGACTTAAGGCTAGATGCGATCAACTCTGTGAAGACCTGAACAGCCTTGTCACAATCAACAGTCTGGGTGAGTTGCGGAGGTATGCTGGTTGTTGTTTTTCGAGGAGTTGGGATGCTGGTATTGTGACGATTTCGCAGCAGGCGTTTGCTGAAAGGACCACGGCGAGGTTTGGTGTTAGTTCTGGGAGGGAAAATCTGCTTTTGATTGATACGAACCTCGAAGAGTTCGACGAGAATGAACCCGTGGGGGATTGGCCTTTCCGCGAGTTGGTGGGGTGTTCGATGTGGCTTGCGAACCAAACACGGCCGGACATTGCGAATGCGGTGAAGGTGATAGCGAGGTACACGAATAGGCCGAGGGGAGTACACTGGGAGACAGCGGTCGGTATTTCAGAGTATGTTTTTTCTTCGAGTGATTTCGGCATCACGTTTGAGAATAGTAGCGGGCTTGAATTGGTAGCGTTTGCCGATGCGGACCATGGCAACAAAGTCACTGACAGGAGGCCGGTTTCAGGCGGGGCTTTCATGTTTGCTGGAGCGTGTGTGTGCTGCTTTTCTAGAACGCAGAAATAAATGCGTTAGGCTTTCAACCACTGAGGCTGAATATGTAGCACTAGCAGACACTATCAAGGAGGCGATGGTTTTGCTCTACGTTTGGAGTTTTTTTTTCCGGGGTATGGGGAGTGATACATTACGGTTTTTGAGGATAACGAGGGGGTAAGGCACCTGGCACAAAACCCAGTGTGCGCGTTGAGTTCTAAGCGCATCGACGTTCGACACCACGTTTTGCGATAGTTTTTTTTCAAGGAGAAGTTTGTTACTACCCATGTAGAGTCGATCGGGGTAGCAGCGTGCAGACTTCTTAAAAAACGCCGCTTTCAACAACACGGTTTTTCGTTACCGCCGGGAATGTTTCATGAACCTTTGACGCCTTGTTTCCGAAATGTTTTTTTTTTTGAGTGAGGAATGTGTTTGAGCTATGAATCTGCCGATACGATCTTTCTTCGCTGGCAAATTCGGAGGATGATACTGTTTTGTTTCGGGTGATGGTTTTCGAGAGTTTTTGGTGTTTTTCCGAGTAGTCTCAACGTCAAATGATTTTTCGAGTGGGGAGACCTATGCTATCTCGCATTACCGTCGCAATCTGTGTGTCCATGGCGGGAGTAGGGAATAAGGCTCTTGTACGGCGGAACGGGGTTCCTAGCCATCTCTAGTATTGAACTTCTTTAATTGATTTTGTTTTCGGTTGGGATGACTACTCGTGCGGTATTTTTCTGGTGATCTTTATGATTTAACTTTTGATGAGGCAGGGGAAATACTAGGAAGCGCCTGAGGGCGTGCGCAGTCCACAATCAAAATGTGCTTGCGATAAGGGAAGGTTTGGATAGTACTTCGGAATTCGAGAGGAGGGTTGTTTGCAACTTTAGGACTGAAGGGACACTGAAATGCCAGGGGGCGCATACGATCTGGATGGAATGTTTGTATTTTTATTTCTAGTTTTCTTATAACTGACCCGCTTGTTATTTGTAGAGCGGGGTTCGACCTAAGCTCGAGTAATACAGAGTACGCGTGATTGAGGGAATGGAAATTTTACAATTACGCTCGGGTAGGATTATGTTTGAGTTCTTGAGAGTGGGCGAGTATACCTGGACCAATTCCGTGGAAAAGGCCGTTTTAACCTGGCCGAATCCGATAAGAATGCCGTTTTTCTGGGTTGGGATGTTGATATCTTCATATGCAACAGAGAGAGGGGCTGCGCATTTGAGTTTGATTCAGAGAAAGGCTGTGGATTTGAGCATTTGCACTGATTTGATGGTTTGAGCGTTGATTCGAGAATTCGATTTTTGAGTCACAGACCGGACGTTTGAGTTTCTGATAATATTATGAATTGATCATAATGAAGAGGTATATCGACCCGGCGAAGTCGTTCATTGTCATGTTACAGAGCTGGGGGGATATTGAAGTATGGTAGTGTATACTGAGCATGGGGTATAGTGATTGTGCTCAAGCACACGACGTAGATGTCACGTCTAACATTGTAGAGTTCCATATATTGATGTGGGATTATATGAACGGGTGGTTGAGGCGGATAATCAGTCGTACAACCCGAGGGGTAAACGGAAGATTTAAATCACGTGCCCGCTTCGCCATGGGCTGTCACTCGTTTTACATGTAGCTCCATATGAGGCGAGTCAGCTCGACAGCTTCATCTATATATATACATTATATAGACAGCGTGATGCTCAACTTATAACTCCATTGCAGGATTATCTCAAATACCAAATTGTTTGAGGACCCAATCCCAAAAAAGGACGTGCCATAAATCGCCGTTTCATGCGGCGTAATAAACTTTGTATAGCTTTTCAGTATGCGGCGGAAACTCTGCCAAGAGCTCATAAGGGCCCACACCAGCTCAGGCTATGTGCTATCAACGTGTATAACGAGAAGACAGCGGCGGAGCCATGGAGACAAACAGGTATGACGAGAAGCACACCACCTGTTGTTGGTGCTGCTTGCGTGTTATAGAATCTCAGAAGCGCGTTATATCAGTGAAGATTTAAGTCCTCGTCATACGTACCTGTTGTACGCCTCGGTCTAGAGAGCGATGAGAGGCTGGCTCATTAGGGGAACTGTCCACCCGCTCGATCTAGACCGAACATGGATTCTCCTAAGGTCAGGGTCGTCCCTGTTGTGCCTCCCCTAGGTATAGTGCTCTCCAGATTTGCAAGGGATGCGAGATCTGCTGTGCTTTCATCTCGCAACTTTCCTGATATTTAAGCCTGGTTTCCCACGTCACGTACGTGGAGACCCCCCCGGGTGGTAATGACGCTGCTGCGAAGTAGTCTGAGCCTGGCGCTCCGTTAGAGGCTCAGGCGTGTCTAGCAATATGTCCTTAGCAATGTGAGCTGATTTCAAAGCAAAGCAATACCGGTAGCCCCCGTAATGCCGTTATTATCATTTGGCCAGTGTTGGTTGTCTCAAGATGGGAGTTCACTCGTAGTCGAGGCATGTGTTTATGGTTCAAAAATGGACGAATACATGGGTACCTTGTATCAAAAGACAGCCCTGGATACATCTCTATGAATATGCTATCGGAAATAATCCTCAAGTTACTGCTGTAGCCAAGTCCTTTTCCGCACGAGCTATTGAGGCATACATCGTTGTCTTTGTCTATTATCCCGACTTTAGTATGAAGTTTACGCCTTTCGAAACCGGTTTTCTAATGGGAGTTTACTCGCGATCGAGACGTGTTTGAATTATTCAGTAATCTGCGACTACATGAGCACCTAGTAACAAAAGATTGCCAATGAGATTACCTCTCTATAAATATGTTAATGGAGAGAATTAGAGAATACATATGTATATATATATATATATATAGATATATATATATATATATCACTGCTGTAGTTACGTCGTTTTCCGCGCGAGCTATCGAAACATACATTGTCTTTTACTCCGGAGTATATTTTTCTCCATTATACTGACTTTAATATGCTATTGGCGCCTTTCGAACACCACTTCCCAGATAAGACTCCACTCGTGATCGAGGCGTGTTTTATGGTTGAAACTGCAATGAGTTATTGGATACCCTAAAAAATACAATCGCTAACAATGTTATCTCTCGATAGGTATGATTATGTACACTTGAGTCGCACTACTGCTTAAGTTATGCCGCTTCCCGCACGAGCTGCTGAAACATAAACCGACCTACCTGTGTGACACGACATAAGCAAAGTACGATGTAGGTACTGAATAATACCCATCTAGAAAACAAAAATTTCGTACGCTACTATTAATACTACCCACTGCTGTTCTTGTACCAGGTATCATGATAAATAAAAACCGAGATAGCAACTTTGAGGAGGGTGTCGCGGTACAAGCTCCAGCTTAGGGACCGCCAGGAGAGAAGAAGAAACAAGGGGGGGGGACGACAGACCCACACCGATGGCGTGGGGATGGAGCTTGGATGCAGCTTAGGATTTGAGCATCGAATGTAGCGAGAAGCAGCAAGGGCCGCAGATGAATGGAGTAGACAAGTCGAATATTGGAAAGGTGATAGACTTGGTGCGTGAGTTTCCTTTGGTTTCCGAGGCTTTCTTATTTCGGGAAAGTTGTGAGTGATCAATGTTGAAGTTCATGCTTCACATTGTCGGATGTAAAAAAAAAGTAACAATAACAGAGTGTTTGCGATTCCTTCTTTTTTACTCTAACTTCTCCAAAAATTCTCCCGAGGAAACTTTTTGAAGTAAATTTCTGAAAAAGAGGCAAAAAAGTACTTCAGCGAAGTCAGAATTTCCCCAAAAGTTGCGGTGACTTTTGGCTCTTTGTCTCATTGATCTACACGCACCGAGCATTATCCCGATCCAGAACGCATTTCAACTCTCAATGCATCAAAACACCGAGCTTCTTCCATGCCACCATGCTGCTTGCTGTACGCATCACGGCAACCGCTGGGAGCACAGATGCTCGAGAGGTGTAGCTTGAGTATAGCCCGCACGAGCGGCGTTGGATTGTGCCAGCGGGCCGCCGCCGCTGCTACGGTACACGATTTCGCTCGCGTGGTGACGAGGATGCGTCGTCCCTACAAAAGGAGTCGTACTCGTATTCGTGATCGTACAGCCTTGCTTGTAGATCGCGACAGCATGACAGCTCGTGTATCATTTCGAGAGCAACGATACTGCGGCAGCAGCAGCGGTGGTGGCGGAGCGGAGAGCGCCTGCGCCGTGGCGTGCGTAGGCCAAGCGCAGAAGCACAGCAGCAGCAACAACAACAGAGCAGCACAGGAGCAGTTTGTCGATCGAATTGGTCTACAGGGTGCCTGTGTGTAGCTGCCAGCTAGGACGGATCCAAGCGCTGCATGCAGTAGACCAGGTGTCTGCGTAGTATGTATGTATGTGTGGATAATACCACAAGCTGCATTTCAACAGAGATAGGACCGAAATGTTCGCTAGAACAAGATAGCTTGATGTCACTCAACTTCACATTAAATTCAACACGACGATACCTGCGATCCCGCTCGTCCTGTGTCAATGCAGCGGAGCCGCAAGGTAGAGTTAGACGCTCCAACCAAGGAAAGGTAGACGAAGCACGCCGCAATATCAAGGTAGCTGTCGGAGAACTGACGTCGATGCTCGACCAAGCAGTCTACTCGTACGCATGAAAAACCAGGTATCAAAGAAGATACGTTACACAAAATATGATGTGCAACCTGAACCCATGAGCCTCAACACATGTGGAGAATCTGTTGAAGCGTAAAATCTGACGCAGCAATCCAAAAATGGAAGCTGCTTGGTGCTAGGGCTTACCAGTGGTGCTGGTGCTGACGCTGTTTAATTCTGTTGCTCAAACTAATGCTACCCCTAGCTGCCGCTTGTTGTGCTGCTGCTTGCAGACGTGGGATAGCAGTGGTGGCACCGCGGTCAGCTCTGGCGCCGACACCGTTGCTGGGCTACCGTTGCTACTCGCACGCTGTTTTTTGTTTTCGTTCTTGTTTTGCTTGCCGCGTTGCCTCACCTCCCCACTCCCCATCTTATTTTTGGAGGCGTCGCCTGCAGGATGTGGTTTACCTCACTCGCAAACACACCGGAATCAGGGAGGGGAGGAAATTCCCTTTTTTGTCCGAAGTATCTCCACATTTTTTTCCCTCTGTCGCAAACACTCTAAGGCTTTTTCTTACTGAAGTTCGATTTGTTTCAGTTCGATTTATTTTTTTCAGCCCATTACTGATGCTTTTGACCGGGAACGCGGGCAAATCGGTCGCGCGTTTCTCGGGATGAGTGCGCCCGCCTTACCAGAGGTACCCAACGCAAAAATCCGCTTCTCCATCGAAGCATTTTGAAGTTGTCGAGGACTGTGGCATTTGCAATGATATCAAACAAATAGCATTCCAGAAGCACAAACTATTCAAAATTTCCGTAATTTTTGACTGGAAAGTACGTTCAAATTGTATTAGATGTCTATTGTTAGATTTGTGAAAATGTTGGATATTTCAAACTGCTTCAATGGAGAATCGGATTTTTGCGTTGGACACCTGTGGGATGGAAGGGAAATGAATTCCGAGGAGCGCACAACCTTTTATACAGCGTTCCGGGTGAAAAACATCAATTCATAGCCGGAAACAACGAAACGAACTGAAACAAATCGAACTTCCGTAAGAAACAGCCTTAATCCGGTTTGTGTTATGGTAAGGGGAGAAAACTGGTTAGTTCAATCATTCCCCGTCTTTACTCTGGTTTTGAGGTTTGGGGGGAAAAAAAATATAGTTAGTTGAGTAATTTCATGTCCGAGTCTGGTTTGTGTTCTGATACGGGGGGGAAAAGAAGTGGTCAGTTCAATTGCTTTATGTCTAAATCTGGTTTTTGCGTCTTCGATACAAGAAAAAAATAGGTTGTTGAGTAATTTCATGCCTAAGTCCGGTTTGAGTTGCGATCAGGGGAAAATAAGTTATTAGTTCAATTGTTTCACGTCTAGATCTGGCTTTTGCGTTATTGGCATGAGAAAAAGGATGCTTGAGTGATTTCACGTATCAATCCGGCTTGTGTAATCAATCATATGTGAAAAAATTTGGTTAGTTCGATTGTTTCATGTCTAGATCTGGTTTTCGCGATTCGGTATCGGGGGGAAAAAAAAACTAGTTGGGCAAATTCATGTCTAGATCTGGTTTTGGGTTTTGGTATGTGAAAGCAACTATGAATCCTGTATATTATGTTGTGTTTGCCCTACCGGTGGGTCTGTTCGCTTGTTTTTATTTTAGCTGTTGCTTGCATGGTGTCCATGTCTGGTCTGGTCTATGTGTCATTTGTGCGAGAAGGAGAAGTTTGCACATTGCATGTCTAGTATCTGGTGACTTGTTTCACAGCGTTGTCGTCACTCGAGGCCAACCCATCCATATTGAGAGGACGGAGGCGGTGGGGGGGGCGGCAATTTGTTGCTTTTATTATTGTTGTTTTTTCTTGCATACGTGGCAACGCGGTATCTTTGTGGCGTAGCTTTGTGACCACAAAGCTTGTACCTCTTCTATTAATAGAACTGAAGAATCGGCACGGACACTGGTCGTGCTGGATGTCGACGGGTATGAAGAACGGTGTAATGTGAAGAACACACCCACCTCGGGTATTGTCGCTCGGTTGCACATAATTAGCAGAAATTCAAGGTGCGCGTATGAAAGTCGCACATAACACACAGACGTTCCGGTGGTGGGACTAGCGTACAGAACTAACGGACGTGCCGAGTATTACCCTGGTAAATATCAACCTCATGGGGGTGTAAAGACAACAAATTTACCGATTAAGCAACCACATGGAATGCATTTCCAAACACTGCGATTGAGAAACGCGTTCATATCATGCACGCACCATTATAGCTCATTCCTATTACAGCTGTCTTGCACGATTTTCACGGTAAGGACCGTTCCAACTTCATGGGGACGACTTCCGCGGTGGAAGGTGAACTGCCGCCGCCCCTGTCCAACGGAGATCCTCGATAGTCTGCAGCGTGCGCTCATTGTTCCTCTCCACAATTACACGGAGCACACTTAGATGCGGTCGCACGGATTTTTGTTGGTGTTCTGTGGTTGTGAGCAAAGTGGTTGGTACAATGAAATTTCGTCATTTCGTTTTTGATATGTACAACAGATAAGGAACGACGTCAGAGTGCACAACATCACTTTTCAACAAAGATGTCGGGAGACATCTTAAGCGAGAAAAAACACGGGTGTCAAGGGTGTGAGGTCGAAGCGTTTCAAAATAAAGCCGAGTAGTGTGGTGTCAGTCACGGCATGTCGAGGCAAAGCTGCTGTCTGTCAAGTGTCGAAAGTCCTGTCTCCCAACATGTTTGCTCCTTAACGCCATGCTAATCTGTACCGGCACCCCAGGTGTTACGCCAAGGGTACACCCTGACCCCGGGGATCGTGCCGAAGGTCTTACATAACTCACAGACGTTCCGGATAAGGGTATGGATGTCTTGGAGAACTTACAAAAGTTCAGGGTTGGGGTGTATAACCATTACAGAACTCACAGAACTTTCCGGTATTGTGGCACAGGCGTAGTGAACTCACAGAAGTTCCGGCCAGGAAAATAACGTTGTACCGGTACCCCAGGTTTTGTGAAACGGGGCGTACAGAATTTACAGAAGTTCCGGGTACAGTTATGAAGGTCCTACATAACTTACAGAAGTTCCCTGTACGGGTATGAATGTCTTACAGAACTTACCCAAGGCCTCTTTAGGGTATATGTCCCGGGTAAATGCCCCGGGTATGATTCTGTAAGCACCCTACAAAACCTAACTTTGGTATATTGATGTCATTGCTTTCATATTTCGAATTCGAAAAAAAGATGGGTTCGGAATCTCAATTTAAGATTTTTTGCTAATGATCAACGATTAGGGTCATTATTCTTCCGAACAGAGTGGTACAATGCCAGAGGATGCAAAACACCCCCAAGTTCCGCACCATATTCTACAATAGACAGCAAAAAAAAAATATATATTCTGGAGGATACAAACCATCGGCACTCTATCCAACATAACTAGGGCTGCGTCGATTGGCTGACGAATGTATTATAGATCAATAATGGTTCAGAAGGTATTATAGTTAGTTGCGGCGTTGCCAAGCACAACCTTTTCTCATACTATTATTTGGAGCTTCTCTGCTTGCAGGAAGGCCTGTTGGGGATGGGGTACGTATTCCCCGGCGGCTCTAAGAAGTATGACCATGCTGCGGGCACACAGAGAGTTTTTGTGTAACTCATGGCGTATGAACCCATCGTCGATGGTGGCAGGGTCGAAGGTACCGGCAGCACCGAGCCTGGCCTTTTCCTCCCCCATATTGTTTTGTGTTTCTTTACTGGTGGTGCGCTCAATCGTGCCATACGAGTATTTGCCTAACTGACGTCACCACAGCATGGAACACCAGTAAGACACCTCTCAACGGGAACGGCAGGTCCACGTTTCTGGTGCATCCCTAAAGAGTCTGATACACTCAGACGAACTTGAAACATTTGAATTTGCTGTTTCCCGATCAAAACCATAGATAAACCAGTCAGATTATTCATCCTTTTCGACTGCCAAATACGACCAAAAAGCGTATATTTGGCCGTCAGAGGTAACACCATTAGGAAACCTCCAAGCAAAAGCGGTATAATCATGTCACTTGTGGGTCCTTAAAATGTCTGAAAAACTGAAACGAACTTGAAAAAACAACTTGTTTCGCGATCAAACCCGGAGACAATCCTGGCCGACTATTCACACATTTCGAGTGTTAAAAGAGGACAAAAAGAGGAAGCGCTTCCAAATGGCCCTCCCGACGCGCCACTAGCAGGCCCCCGTCCAGCAGGGGGAGGGAGTTGATTCGCGATGCTGGCCTGACCTCATTCGGATTCATGGCCGGCTAGCGTGCAACCAACTCTCCAACCTACTTCAGTTAGTTCACTGGCTAAAACCTTGGCGAAAACTCTAACTAACTCACAACCCTATAAGTAACGAGTTTGGGAGGAAAGAAGGATGCCGCATTTCATGGTCTGATGGTCAACAAAAGCTGGTTGTAAGATTGGTTTCCGATCAACATGGGCCAAGCTGAATCTTGTGAGAGCCGAAATTGGAACCCGAGTCTAGTATGCACGTAAAAAAATCGTATGGCCCAGTTTCGTGAATCGATTTCCGTATTTTCCTTTCTTAGGTACACCTGTGTGTAAATTCTTGTCTTACTCACGTTTTGGGATCGCGCGAAAACGACAACATATATATGTTCACACTTATTCTTTACAGCACAGACACCTATGGCGCAAAAGATGAAACAAAACTATTAATATGTAAATGATTCTTCGGCACACGTCCTGTCCGCGAATACGAGCGTTTTGTACTGCTTTTCATATATTCTCTTGAATTTCGTAAAACCTGATATTCCTCATTTCGAGAAAAGACGCAAAAAATAAACTGCGATTACTCGAGTCAATCCACACGACAGAGACCCACCCACCTCTGCCTGTTGTGGAGCAAGCTCCGCACATAAGAGGCGACTCCCTCCGTAAGCCACTGCACAACATCGTCAACTTCATATCCTTCCAATTATCTTTAACAAAAGACATACCACGATTCAGTGCCTCTCCACAAGCCCAAGCTCTCCCCCATTCCAAATACCTGCTATATATCGTGAACTTATCCACAAGGATACCAGGTATTCAGCTAAGACGAAGCCATCGTAAGGGATTTGGTCCGACTCAGTGATGCTGGAGTAGTTCGCACCGAGCAGCAGGACCCGATGGCGTGCGTGCGATTGGCTATATGCTGCATGCTGTACGCCGATGACGAAGGAATTGTCTCGACGTCGGCTAAAGGGCTCGAAAAGATGATGACAGATACCGTGACTGTCTCCGAAGCAGCAGGCCTCACGGTCTCGGAACAAAATACAGAGGCATTGCTCCTGCAAGCACCAGACTAGACAGCCCTTGCACCACTGCTCGCCATCAAAGCAGTAGGCCAGAGGTATGAGCAGACGGCCCATTTCCTGTACCTTGGCGTCATTATCCACAAAAAGGCCGACATCTCGCTCGACATTGATCAATGGATCCGTCTCATGCGAGCATGCCTCAAACGGTTCGGCCCGGAGTTGTTTGATAGGACGACCGCCCTCCTTAGTGTAAAAGTCCGATTGCTGAAGGCCGAGGTGATTGAGACCTTGCTATACGGGTATGTGACGTGGACCCTCAGGGCGGAACACTTTGCCAAACTTCGAACAGCTCACTACAAAGTCCTGTTGCGAGTCATTAGCGTCCAGCGCCGACTTCGTACTGACCATGCCACCCTCTCGTACGCGGAGGCCCTCAAGATGCCGAGTCGCGAGAGCATTGAAACGACCATCAGTAAACGGCGGCTTTCCTTAGCGGGAGACGTGGCACGGCACATCAAGGAGCGATTACCCAGTCGGGTATTATTCGGGACTATGGCTGGTGGGGAGAATCCGACACCTGGCGGACAGTGTAAGACTCGGCAAAGATGCATACTCTAAGACCTCAGGGAGTTCCGAGCCACCGAAAAGTAAACGGAACTTTCCCACTTGGTGTTTCGACTTGATACCGCGATGTGGTCAACTGCAGCAACTAAAGCCGGGGAAGTAGTACCGGGGGATCCTTGAAACAGCTGAGGGATTCATGGTGAGGTGGCACGAGGCTGAGGCTGAGATGAGTCGGCAGCGCCGCGCAGTCGCCGTGTGTAGCGTTCTAGGCAATGAAGGGGGGGGGGGGGGGCGACAGGAGGGAGGGCAGAAAACCCGACCAAATGATTGTGGAGAGGGAAGGAGACAGGAGATATAGATCGGAAACTGCGGGGAACGAAAGTGGGAAAAATATGACAGGCAGGGTAGCAAGGCACCACGCCGACTAAGAAGTAGACCGCGACCACCGTACTACTCGTCCCACCAGCTGATGCAGCTGGTTCGAACGTTGCCCTCCTTTCTCTTCTCTTCAAAATTTTCTCAGGATATATATATTTGTTTCATTTTTGTTTTTCTCTTCATGCGCTGATTCTCTGGGATTTTTCAGGGGGGTTTGTTTCCCCTCTTTTACAATTGATAAGTATTGCAGAAGGACTCGTGTGGCATGGGTCGATGACGAGCCTGCTTTGTCTGTTTCGCACTGCCTGACGCCAAGGAGCTGGGCGTAGTTGACAAATAAATGCAGGGGGGAGACGGCAGTCAGGGTTGCAAAGTACAAGGCGGACAAGCAGGGAGAACCTGGCTGTGCTCCTCGTACGACAAACCTCTGCCGCTACCTGGAGGGCGGTGCTTTGTGCTTCAGTTGCCTGTTTGTTTTTTCCCCTTCGTTCTTTTCGATTGGTTCTGTCCTACTCTGCTAACCCAGTAGTACTAACGGCAGTAGTGTTTTTTTTCCCCATCCTCTTTTTTTTCCAGTTCGTCACGTGGCCTGCGGGCGGGGGGGGGGGGACGACATTTTTGTTTGCCTATTTTTGACTTCTCTTGCATACGTAGTGTCTCCGTGGTGTAGCTTCGTGACCACAGAAGTAGTGTCTCTTCGAGGATTGAAGAATCGTCACGGACACTGGGGGTGCTGGATGTCGTCGGGTAGAGATAACGAACACACCCACATATACAAACATTCCATGTACTATCTATATTCAACTATATTCGCATTGTTATACTCCTGTGCCAAAGGGGGGAATAATACTTTTGAGCTCTGGTTTGAAAAAAAAAGCCGAATATACGCGTTTTACTCGGCCGGAAAGCCAAAATCATCGATAGACTCCTCAATATGCTCGTCGCCGATTTCGGCCTGATTTCAGGAGCAAGTTCCTCTCTGTCCAGGGTCCAGGGTCGGAGTGCAATATCTGTGGCAGCCAATAAGCTTTCTTCGGAGGGTCAAGATAAAAGCTGTTGCTCAGAAATGAGAGAATAAATCATGGATCATGGACAATTTTAATGAGAAATTACGATGTTCTCAGAACTAGGAGTATGGACGAATATTTCAAGTACGACTCTGGTGAAGTTATGATGTCCTCGGAACTGGAAGTATTGACGAACGACTTTGGCGAAACGAAAAAATGCTCGAGGAAGCTTTCGAGAAAAAAAAGGAAGCATCCTAATTAATTGTTGGTGTGGCTATTGTTGTGTTCACAAAAAACGTCCTTTCTACCCAACTCGATCAGCACAACCAGTGTCCAATAAGCTTTCTCCGGAGGGTCAAGATAAAAGCTGTTGCTCAGAAGTGAGAGAATAAATCATGGATCATGGACGATTTTAATGAGAAATTACGATGTTCTCAGAACTAGGAGTATGGACGAATATTCCAAGTACGACTCTGGTGAAGTTATGATGTCCTCGGAACTGGAAGTATTGACGAACGACTTTGGCGAAACGAAAAAATGCTCGAGGAAGCTTTCGAGAAAAAAAAGGAAGCATCCTAATGAATTGTTGGTGTGGCTATTGTTGTGTTCACAAAAAACGTCCTTTCTACCCAACTCGATCAGCACAACCAGTGTCCGTGCTGATTCCTCATCCTAGACAGGTACCTGGTACAGATTATGTGGTGATAGAATGTGAGACAAAGGAAGCCTACAAACAAGCAAAAAAAAATGAAGTGTCAAGCAAGTGAAATGCAAGCGTACCGGGTGCGAGAACACAAAAAAACAAGCAAGACAGGAAAAATCAGGACAAAAAGACAAAAAAACGAGACAAACTAAAGTCCGAAATCGAAAACAAAAACGACACAAAACACAAAAGACACAAGGACTTCAGGAAGGCTGCTAGACGGAAAGCATACGTACTCAGGAAAATCAGATATTTACTTCGCGGACGAAGCAACACCAACAAGACGGAGATACAGAAACAAGTATGTAGGAAGGGCTAGTCCAACCGATACCTACGCACCCTTTCTATCATCTCTTGCCTGCATTCG
>JBBMHQ010065443.1:0-13975 GCA_037834295.1 Postelsia palmaeformis
GGAGTTTGAACCTCGACACCCTCCTGGAAATGGCGACCTGTGTGGTCACCGAGACGATTTGTAGCAGGCGTTCCTTCGCCACCCCTTTTCTTGCCATGGACCCATCGTCTCTCCCCCCCACGACACTATTAATAGCTGCCAACTGGTCGATGAACTCTGGTCGATGAACTCTAATTGTTTACGGAGTGGGGGTCGAGAGGATACAACAGCTAGCTAGCTAGCCGCGACAGAAGAAGAAGAGAAAAGGCGAAAAACTGTACGATCGATCGCATTATTTGGCCGGTGATACCGCACAGCCTTCTTCTGCGCGTCAGAATATGCCTGCGGCGCATGTATAAACCAGGTGATTGAGGGCAGATTGTCGTTTAATGCGTCTCTGGGAGTGCGCCAAAAGAGGAAGACTTGGCCCTTGCAGCGGGAGGTGGCAGAGCAGTGGGGGAAAAAGGACGAGGGAACGAGGTTTTCAACAATCGCCCCGTCCGTGTGGTGAGCGACGCGAGGTTGTCACAGATAAGCCTGCCTGTTGCAGTATTAATATTGCTCGTCTTCTCGGGCGCTAGCCCCATACGGGTATAACAGAGAGGAAAGGGTCACTGTTACACTATTGTTGTGATGATGCTTGCCATCCGACGATGTTCAGTCTCGTTCTCAAAAAACTACCTTGTTATTCCCGCAGATACTCTTCGAGACAAGGTATAATGAACGTGGTCCTCCCTCGAATATGGTAACGATCGTATTATCTTCTGCTTCTGATATAATAACGTTTGCACGAAGTAAGTAGTTAGGCGTATCGTTACTTCCGGCTACAGATAGACGGGCGTACCGTTTTGAACGATACTATGACAACTTGCCTGTTGTTGGTCTTATTTTTTAGAACAACACTACACTATACCTATAGTGTTGTGGCAAGCATGAAAATAATGAGTGGCAAGGTTTTCGAAATATGATGGGTTTCCAAGTCTTGCTACCTTATAACTCGCCAAAGGAAATTGCAAGTCCAAAAATCGTAAAACTTGCCAACACAGGCTTGGGGAAAATCCATATAACAACTTAGCAAAAAAAAAAAGATAAATTGGCAAATGCGAATTAAAAAAACTTGCTAATTTCGCAGGGTTTTTTTTACCAAAAATACGTGTCGATGGGCAGAGAACGTTACCACGTACTGTCAAAATTGTCTTTGATTTTTTGTACGTTCGCCGCCGGCTTCTGTTCGTATGCATAATTTCGATGGTAACACGTTTCTTGAGCACCACCAGTGCAATCGCTATGTATGGTTGTGTACTCGTAGCGGTGGAAAGTCACGTGGATAGATACCATAGACAGGGAGGGAGGCAGGGACGAGGGTGTTCAGCGCTTTCCGCCGCGATCGTGTCGGAGGCTGGGCGAAGGATTTGCATGGTTCACACGACATGTACAATAGTAGTTGATGACCCCCCGTGCGTCCTGCTTTCACGGTAGGCTGGTGGAGTTAAGATGGAGCTACTCTACGGAGGAGGCATATTTTATCTTTTTCAGCCTGTTTAGGTGGGGGGTGCCGGGCAAGGGGTGCAGGTTCTGCCCAAGCGTGTCTTATGGTACACTTGACGTTTCATGCGCTTAAAATAGCGGGAGGAAGGATTTAAAAAAAACGTTGGCATCGCACTTGAGAGTCAGCAACAACAACGACAACAACAACAAAAGCAATAACACGCGGTGGGTTTACCTGCCACCCTTTTTGACAGAAAAAGTACTTACTATAGTACATTGCCAACGATGTCACATCGATGGGACCAACAAAGCGTATCCTCAACGTTTTGGTTTGAATCGGGGGAGAATATTGCCACTGATCACAACAGTCGTTCGGGGTCTACAACTCGATATTCTGCAGCATCAAGACAAGGCCAAGAGAAGATCGAGCTGGTTCTGACCCTGCTCTCTTATGTTTCCCCATGCTGCACCTGATACCAGGTACGTACTATTAATACAAAAAACAGGAAGTTTTTTCTGCGTGAATATGCTATTCGTTGTGAATGATACTCTTTTCATGCTCGTGCTTCGCATTCGTAGCTATTCGTTTGCATCCTCTTTTTGCGCGTCATGTACGTAAGTATGATAGCCCTTCAGCACGGTTCGGTTGGCGGGGGTTGTTTGCTTGGAGGAGAAAATAACAGGCTCTCGGACATGAGCATTGCGCCGGACTTGCTAATGTGTGCAAAAAAAATGCGTCGGCCACTCATGGCGAAGTTAACCCACCGCGTGGCTTCGTCCCTCGAGGGATTCGTTTCTGAATGGCGGAGATTGTACTGCTGCAGAGGGTGGCACGGCAGACGACACAATACTGCCTGGACGGCAAGACGGCATAATATAACTGGCGACGTCTCTACTGCTGTGCACTTCCCTTGTCTGGTTGACATGAAACTTACGGTCAGCAAATGAATGTCGTTTATCACACTTGATTACTTTCCGTTTTTCGAAACTTTTACCGGGCGGCTACGGACAGCGAGTATATACTCTTTTTTGTTTTACTTTCTCCATCCCATTGAATATCCTCGTCCTACTCTCCCGCTCCCTCCGAGTAGTAACTCAAATTCGCGGGTCACATATCGGGCGCTCCTCCCCCCTTCCCGCTACTGTTCGTGCCCTTATTTTCACCGCGGGAAGAATTAAGCATTTTCTTCCCTCGTTGACTCGCGTCTGATTAATTTTGCATTTTTTTCCACGGTGGTAGCTATTAAATAGCTACGCATACAGAGGAGGGGTACCATCATACATATGATACAAATATTTCCTCCTGTATCCCACTCGGGCACCCGGTTTTACGCCAATTGCCGAGACGAGGAGGACCCATTCGCGTTAATTATTACATTATTACAGTGTAGACCCGCGCATAAGGAAAATACCTAATAAGGGCAAAACGCTCGTCACTTTCTTCTAGCGAATTTAAGAAATTGACCCCCAAGAAAAAAACGACCGCATGTTGGCGGAGACCCGGATGAGAAAGAGCAGATAGCACGAAAGAAAGAGCAACTTACAGGCCGAAGTCCGATGAGATACAGTGTAGTTTTCGCCTTCACGCTGAGCTGAGCTCATTATGACATTCGGAAATTCGAGCCGGACGCTCACACTCGTTGCTGTAGATATGATGGAAAATATTTCACCGAGCGAGGCGAAATCTTGAAAAAGCTACTGCAGCATGGGTCCCTCCGGCCAGAAGGGCTGGGCTGCAGCTAAGTGGTTGACCAGCGGCGTCTGTATGCCAGCAAGTACATCGTCGATGCGATCAACCGTAATTGCTGACGCGCCGGAATGGGCTGCCCTGATGGCCTGGAGGATGTGTAAATGATAAGCTGCCTGAGCCTCAAGACACCTGGCACGATAGGGCATGCCTTACGGCCCTCTCGGTGTAAACGCAAAGACCGCTCAGTCTTAATGTTCGTGTTGAAGGGACCTTGTAATTCCGCCCACCCAGAGTGGGATATATTATACGGTGGTAGCACTTTCTCAGCCTTGCAAGGCAAATATTTCTGACCAGGCGTTAGAGCCGTCAAGCCTTTTAGATCTGCAGTCCCGTTTTCCGGACAAACTACTTCTAGAATTATACTTGTGGGTCCCCAAAGGGAAACTGCAGGCTTGAAAGGGTAGACCCAATATCGTCGGGATACTCTAAAGAAATAGCCTACGTAATAGTGCTGTTCGATGCTCCTCGGTGATATGCATAATTCGTACCAGTATATTATTATTGTAGGCTTTGGTATTCTTCATCGGGCTTTTGCGCCCTAAGCTTGCATACGAAAAACAGGTTCTGGTTGACTTACTATTAGTACTAGCACGAGTGAGTATAGGTCTCCTCGAGTGTGGGCAGTCTCAGAAATTTCTCGGAAAAATCAGGTGCTACCCCTGGCATAGCACGCGTGCTACTGACTCAATCAAAGAGGGGCTCGTCTTGGTGGGCGTCGTAGGCAGTAGATACACAAGTATGCGGCGGCACACAAGACAAGAAGAGTCGTCCAGTCCGTGAGTAGACCACCGCCATATGCTGGGAGCGCCCATGCCCCCAGTCAGTGGATCGAAAACGTCCGAGGAAAAAATGAATGCAGAATCTGATTGTTTTAAGCGATTGTAGTGTGAGCCAGCGTCCACTCAAGCTGAACTGCGTGACGAAGTGGTTCCGTTCCGGCAAACCTCCCAAGAGTCAAATAATGATGGTGTAGCACACCAACGAGGGGATACTCTACCCCCCAGAGCAATATTCGGGGAGGGAGCAGCAGGCAAGCCAGGGTGTGCTCTGCTTTTCAATAGTATTTGTCCCCCCCCCCCCCGTCCCATTTACTTTCTTCGCCCTTCTCTTCTCTCTCCCTTCTTCGTAGTCGTCAGTCAGATCCGGGGGGTCACATCACACAGCAAGCCCTCCCCTCCCCTCCCCTCCCCTCTATACGGCTCGTGCCTCTTGCATATTTTATCGCGAGAAAAGATTTCCCCTTATTATATCGAATTGCGCCTACCCACGCTATATATATATATACGAAGTATATATGTGTGCTCTCTCAGCAGTTGATTCCTTTTAGTAATCACAAATATCAATATTACATCTGGTATGTTTCGAATCTCACCGCGTTGGAATTCGAACGTAAGGACTACAGTAACTCTACTCCGCGGCGCGGCATTCGAGGTCAACCACTATTGTTGATAGACCACCGAGGCAACCGTGCGTGCCTTTGAAGCGACGGACCGGGGAAAAAAAACCCCGACAAGTGCGTTGTCTGCTGCTCTGGGGGCAGTAGAGAGTCCAGTTGCACATACAGTACATACTACTTCGAGCGGCGCAATATTTATGGGCACAGCGACTGGAAAGAAAGCAGACACAGGTCAGAAACTTCAGTCCAGCATTGTGAGTAAGTATCATGAGTTTTGCCTTCAACAATAATAGAGGTGGGAGTCCCCGCGGGTGGAGTCATGGCAATGACGGTAGCGTCTCCAAGCCTACCGGACTGGTCACGGGCGTAATCTGTGGTACAGTATGTGAGGATTGCCTCTGTGGTGGTGGAGTTATTATTGCTGTACCTCCAGTCGAGGCGGAATGCACGACGTATGGCACATAAACACACGCCCGGGGCGTTGGTCGTCGACCGTCGACGCTGCCTGGGCAGGCCAGAGCGTCCTCCAGCTGATCCGCCGGCAGAAAAGGCTTCGAGAAACGGAGGCGACCGCCCCCATTCGAGAACCGAGGCTAAAGGTACGATGCTTGTGCTGTTTCCTCAGAACGTGCTGTTGATCTTGTGATGCACCGCCAACTATTGCGTTACCCCGTGCACTCCTATACCCCGTAGTATACTCTCGTGTACAGTAACATAAGCACCGTTTGGATGTAGAGTTAAAGTATAAACCATTCTTCTGTTTAGACACAACATGGTGGCATTTGCTTCCAAGGTCGGCCGGACTGCTTGCTGTCTGCTCGGGAGAGCTTTCTCTCTCTCTGGCGTGATGCAGCCCTAACGATATGCGTTGCCGTACTGTTCGTTCCCCCAGTGTACTCTCTAGTCTACCGCATCTATATGGCGATGGGGAGGCGCTACTTTTTGAGATTGGCCGTTCGTACGTTCGGAGCTGCAGAGGCGTTCCACGGTGGTGGTGGAGGCGAAAAAATAAACCCGAGTTACCACGGCATCCTTGACGGGCTGCGGCAGCTGAAGGAAGGATAAGTACCAAAACGATGTGCTCTACGTTGTTGGGCGTAATGCGTACGCACGTACACGAACGACATGCGTGTAGCATCCGCCATGTCCATATGCTTTGTCCCCGTTGAATCCCGCCGTATGTCTCGGAGGGGGACACGCTACTACGGGCGACTATAGTAAACAGGACCAAATATTGTTAGTAAAAGTAAGTAATTATACAGTTATTCGTGTGTAACGTAGGTCCTATTAACTATGCCCCCCCCGTAATAGGATGGATGAACCTCGCTACCGTAGCACTCCTTAGTACCGCAGCCCCGTTCGGGGAACAATGCGCTCTGATTCCAAGTGGTTCGCCCCCGAAACGAAACTGTCAGTTAGCTTCAAAAGGGATAACAATTGTCACGAACGAAGTATGAACAAGTTGGTTGTGCAGGTTGCGCCTTGCAAACTAAGATCGGAAAAAATAATACCGATTGATCTTGGCGATGCGTGACACAAAGAGTTTCTAACGGGAAGAGAGCTCCCTCGTAGTATTCAAGTTGGGCGTAGGAAGGTCCGGGAGAAGAGGGGGGGGGGGAAATCACTTTCGTCTTTTTTACTTGTCCCCTGTTCTTCCTTTCCTATACGCAAACGTCATCTCCAAGAAATACGTCATCCGTTTCACGTACTTTGTAGATTCAAATATCATGGGCCTTACAGGCTGCTACTAAAAGGGCAATACATACCGCAACACTACTGTTTTTGTCTGCCGCTGCAACAGCAGTACGCAAAACTCAACACGGAATTTAAAAAAAAAAACTGCTTCTCCGTAATTGAAGTAGCAAAACCATTCAATGCTCGTCGCCAGCCCCTCCCAGTTGTGCGTTCGTAACGCCTCAAAGAGTCCACACAAACAACCCACGGACACGTGTATACACACCCCACCCCCCCGCCTACCAGAGGGGGGAATCTCTTCCGCGATGTAATACCGATCGATCTCCATCCACAACGCACCGAATACATTTCGTTCCTGCTATAAATCATGGAACTGCCAAACTTGCCATGATTGATTGAACTAATACATCGAAACGTACCCTGTTTGGCGATCCGGCAACGTGCAGCATGATAAGCGTTTTGGCGTCGATCACTCAATGGACAGCAACAGAAACAAGTAGAACACCCATAGAAAACAAACAAGCAACATTATTGGGCAAAAGCCCAGCTCCATATGATTCACCTGCTGCGTCCTTTCGCTCTCAAGTCTCTCAAAAAAAGTTCGCACTCAAAATCAACTACTATAGTTTGTCCCCAAAAGCGTGCCTGGTAGGTGCCGTCCTCACTGGTGCGCTGACTGGGTTGATATAATCGATCCTCCTCATTCGCTTTCTTTTGTATTCCCCCTGGGTGCAGCATTTGCTACGTTTTTCCTCCCCAATGCCCGCGGCGCCAATGACTGACCACATCCATTGAGGGCGGCGTGTTTTTTTCTCAAGAACAAAAATCCACAAAACAAAACAAAAGAAAAAAAGCACAGAACAAAAAAGAGGGAAAGAAAAAAAGAAAAAGTAGGCACGCGAATACGAAAAAACAAAAACAAAACTCCGGAAGGTAAAAAGGAAACAAACAAACGGAAAATAATTTATTCTGCAGCACAGAACAAAAAACTCGAAAGGAGAATCCCAGAAAAAAAAATAAACGAGAGAAGAATCTGCGAGAAGAACAAGCTCCTCTAGTATTGAAGTCCGACAGAAAAAAAACACGCCCAACGAGTGAGCGAGCGAGCCAGAATACGTGCAAACTAACCGTCCCGAAATGAAATCAGACCAACAAGCTGCTACCTGGTATCATTTTTCCAAGGAGGGGGGGGGGGTGAGGGGGGGGGAAGCCGGCGACACGACGGCGACGCTCGAGACACCCCTCCAATGTTGGTTTGCCTCGGCTAGCCATCAAAGATGTTTTTCGTTCCTCCCTTGTCGCTGATTATTTTTGTATCAGGTATTTAACACCACGAAACCGCCGTGCTTCGTCGTTTGAAGAAGCAAAAATAATTTCGCCACGCAGGTGTGTGTGTTATCCGTTTTATCCTGCCACGACGTTGTTCCGGAAGCGATCGCTGTCTTTCTCCCCCTACTCATTCTCCCTCGCTTTTCCTCTTCTTCCTCCTCCTCTTCCCTCTTCCCTCTTCCTTCGACCTCCCCCCATCCCCTTTCTAACTCCCGCGGCTTTGACCCCGGTGATCCGCCTCGAAAGGGATGCGTGGTCAACGGTCAAAGGACTAAGGCAAGCGATGAATGAATACGCCCCCCCCGACACACACCCCATCCGTTCCGGCATGGAAAGTAGGAGTGTGAGGGTCCATGGTCGTACCACTACGGCCATACATGGCAGGAGTACACTCCTCCCTTCCTTCGTCGTATAACATGTACTGGCGAGAACCATAAGCGGACCCAACCGAGCGTAATCCTAACTCGACAGCTGCGGGTGTTCCTCCCTCCGCTCACCGGTCTTCACGCGTATAGGTGCTAAATATGCAGCCGTAGAGGAAGGGTTACAACTCCTTTAAAAACTGGACACTTGTTTGTGGGGGCAAAGTAATTAAAAATGGAGTTGACTCATTTTTCCGGTGGTAGGAGGGTTCGTGGGGTATTTTTTGTTCGACGTGCTGGGGGTTTCCTACACCGTACTACTGCTGCCGGAGTTTTCCGTATCACCACGACTCCTTCGAGCTCAACCCCTCTTTGCCATCGGCGCCCCAGTTCATGTCGTAACCCTTCAAAGTGTCAAAGTGGCGGACACGCGGACGGACAGGCAGACAGGGTGACAGACAAGACAGACAAGAAAGAAAAGACGAACGCAGAGGCAAGCAGACGGGGGAAACATACAGACAGAGAGACGGGGAGACAGAGAGACAGACAGACAAACAGACAGGCAGACAAGACAGACAAACGAGGCAGCTAGTTAGCCAGGTAGTTAGACGAGCGTTAGTATGCGCACGAAGGACACATCGCAGCCAATCAGCTTGGAAAGTTGAGCATCGACTCATCAGCTTTCATTAATATTGTTCCAACCCTCCGAGGAATCGCTCAAACTGAATCTTGAGCCGTTCAGACCTTAAGAACAGCACTCCTGTTAAGGGCACGAGGCGCTTGGAATTACTGCACAGTAGTGCCAGATTTAGGTGTCTGTACAGTGCAGTACTCAAATGGTTAAGGTCAACCCACTTGCTTCAACGAAAAAGAAATGTATATGTGCAGTGTACCAATTTAAACCGTGGTAGCAGCAACAGCAGCAGCAGCAGCCCACAAGCTGCCGTCACTTCCTCGGGCGCGTGACTTAGATCGACCCGACCTGATGATACCCGAGAGGATCAATCAATCAGGTGTGGTGGAGACACCAACACCGGAGCTTCGGAGGGTAGCTGAGTGCATACTCAAGATAATAGTTTGAGGGTCACTGCGATTACAAGATGGATGCAACAATTCATAGCCCTATCCCTTATCCCCAACCCTGAGCCACACAGACCCATTCAACCACTGGTTAGCTTTGTTAGTCACTGCTTTGTCTCGTCCACTATAGCGTGTAAACCACTCCCTCGAATGTGTGGTAAGCTCCGCTGACTTCTGACCCGGAAAGCCATCTCATTGGGTCGTCCCACGCTGGTTCCTCTATTACAGGGGACCATAGTAAATAGGACCGAATATTGTTGGTAAAACAGGTAAATGTATGGGTGTTTATGTGTACGGTAGGTCCTGTTAACTATGCCCCCCCCCCCGTAGTCGTATGTCCCGAAAAAAGGTTGAAGTTCTGGAAGGGTCAACTTTACGTGGTGAAGCGTCGGTTGGGAGTCAGTAGTAGAGCTGATAGTTAAAGGGGGGTCTCCGTTGTTTGCCTCGTATTTTTGTATTTTTGTCGAGGTTTCAGGTCAGATTCGGAAACATATTTCATACTGGTACCCGAAAGACATCAGGTGCCAGATTCCCTTCCACGTGTGGGTGGTATGCTTGGAACCCGCGCTAGTTTGCACATTGTGATAAGCCAAGATTGATAAGAATAACTGGCTATCTCTTATCATTAAATGACGATAATAATCATGATATCAATAGATACACTGTCGATACATCACTGCACCGTTTGGCACGGTCTGCACTATGTCGCCACGCGTGTCTTCACCTTGAGCTCGAGAGCCTTGTACGCCGTGCCATACAATGGTACATACAATGACACATACATACATACATACATACATACATTCAAACATAGGGCATAAGAGTACCGAGGGGCATACGCTGCGATGCCATGTTGAGGGTATATTTCAATATCATGTCTGTGAAAAGTCGCAGCGACTTCACCTTGAGCTCGAGAGCCTTGTGCAAGCTTTCCCGGTGAGCCTCCCCCCCGATCTCCACGACGCACTTGATTTGCACCTGTTTCGGTACGTTTTCATCAAGTTGAAATAAAAAAGCCCACGGTGTAGTTTAGCGTCAACTCCGTCACGTTTCCGATTACTCTGCACAGCAGTGCCCTTAAGGGGAGATTGACCCTCTTAGAGCCGCAATCCGGTTTCGGGGGCAAGCCGGTCAAATGCCAAAGTAGTTATGATAATTAACAGCCACTGGGTGATTTGTAATTGGAGGGAAGTTCCAAAAAGTGGGGTGTCCGAAGTTGCAATGGTCGGATGCGAGGAAGTCGAACGGTACGGGCACCACATGATCCTACGGTATATACCCCTGCTACAGCTGCTGCTCCTGGTGCTGCTGCTCCTGCTGCTTCTCGTAGGCGGTCAAAATCACCAATATCATCAACCGTTGTTTGTGTCGCCGTCTTGAGGATCCCGCAGGGATTAGACGGGAGTTGACGACAATAACCACAACATCAGTCGACCTACGTAGTCTTGGCCTAGGCCTACGCCCATCAACCGGCAGCGGGCGGGGTCGTACCGTGTGACTCGCGTGCCTTTGCTCTGCGCGCCCAGCTAGTACACATCAAGCACGAGGTGCTCGAGCGTGACCCCCTATTTCCCGTCCTCCTTGCCTTGGTTTACCAGGATGAAACCGTCGCTGCGGTACAAAGCCCGTGCGTCGGGAACGCCCATGACTATCGGACAGCTCATCCAAATGGCTGGAAACAAAACTCGCTTTTAGTTATCTTTCGATTTGTTGTTGGAAATTATACGCTGTGCGTCGCACGAGAAAAAGAGTCTCACATTATGCCCATTTTATACAGGCACATACGGTCGCCCCGGTAGACTAGTGATCAGCTTCAAATACCACTGTCATTGGTACCCGAGTTCAAATCCCACCGTGGTGAGACTTTATTTGGAACCAATTGCTAAGAGCGCCTTCGTTGCGTGGGTAGGCGGAATTCGACGCAAGTCGACGAGGGAAGGAATCGCTGAAATCTCCTCGCGATAAAAATGCAAGGCACGTACCGTAATGGGGAGGAGGGAGAAGAGCCTACGTAGTGACCCCGGATCTGAGTTACGACTGAAGAGGGAGAGAGAGAAGAAGGGCGAAGATAATGAATGGGATGGACAAAAAAAAAAACTTTCGACAGACGAGAAAAAAAAATGAAAACTCACGAAAATAAAAAGGTCAGCTCATCTTGCAACCTGATCGTACAGTACATACCGCCGATTGTTAGGGGGGGGGGGGGCTGTTCGCATAACAATGCACGTTTTTTCCGGATAAAGGAGGCACTTCCTGGTGGGATCGAGGTTGAACCCTTACACAACCGCAGTCCCGTTTGGGGGCAAAGTACTTAGAATTTGAGTGGATTGTCCCGAAAAACGGGACCGCAGTCCCAAAAAGGTCCACGTTGAGAACACACTCACGCACCGTGGCACGAGTCTCTACATAATATACGCGAGTGCGGCAGGTGGGGAGAGAGGCGTCTCGTCGACGTCGCGAAGCCGCCGACGAGCTTACCTGGTCCATGTTGGAGTGCAGCCACGCTCGCTCGTGGTAGATGTCCCTGATGCTGCCCCCGAGCTCAGAGATGCTGCGCGGTGTCAAGAGTGCCGTTAGGGGGACGTTGGAGGTGGGGGTTAGGACGTCCTCATATAGTGTTGGTGTTGGCATTGGTGACAAGAAAGCACTGTTCCTCACCCGTATATCACACAGGATAATAATCAGATAACACACACCCTGGGATGATTTTGCTACTTACCCGTGTATCACACAGGGTGATAACAATATAACACACCCCCTGGAACGATTTTGCTACTTACCCGTGTATCACACTGGGACGATTTTGCTACTTGCCCGTGTATCACACCGGATGATAATAAGATAACACACCCCCTGGGACGATTTTGCTACTTACCCGTATATCACAATGGGACGGTTTTGCTACTTACCCGTATATCACACTGGGACGATTTTGCTACTTGCCCGTATATCACACCGGGTGATATTAAAATAAACACACCCCCTAGGACTATTTTGCTACTTACCCGTGTATCACACCGGGTGATACTAAGATGAACACACACCCTGGGACGATGTTGCTACTCACCCGTATATCACACCGGGTGATAATGAGATAAACACACACCCTGGGACGATTTTGCTACTCACCCGTATATCACACCGGGTAATATTCAGATAAACACACACCCTGGGACGATTTTTAGATCAGGTTTCCTCCAAAACAAGAGGGAGGGCACACACGAACAAAAAAATGTGGCTCTGGAAATATTCCGTACAGAATTCTGCATCTATTAATCGACGCATCGCTCGTCGTATTCAGTACGCCCTCCCCGTTGTCGAGAAAACCCAGCTTTGAAAATCGTCCGAGAAGAGGGTGTGTCATCTCATCACCCTACTACGGGGGGGAATATTAAATAGGACCTAAGGCCCACACAAAAACTTACATATTTCGCTACTTTTACTATATACCAGGTAACAATATTTGGTTCTACTTACTCGAGGTCCTCCGTAATAGCATACCTTGGAGCGATACTGTTACTATTACTAGTACTGTGGATAGAGTTGGGGTGGCGTTAGTTTTTGTTGGAGTATTGACGCATGCATGCATACATGCCTGACTGCCGTGACGCATGCATGCATACATGCCTGATTGCTGTGACGCATGCATGCATACATGTCTGACTGCCGTGACACATGCATGCATACATGCCTGACTGCCGTGACGCATGCATGCATACATGCCTGACTGCCGTGACGAAGGGGAGCACCTGTTTTGTTTTGTATTTCCAGAGGCTCTTCTTTCTTTTGGAGGAGCTCGATACCTCAAACTCCCCCAGAAAAAACGGATACTTCATTAATTTGTTTTTGGAGGAAAAAAGTGCAAAAACCCCATGACCAATCAAATACCATATAAGAAATGTTTGTATACAAAATAACAATAAAAACGGTCCCTATAGCGCCTATCTCGGCACGCAGGCAGGGGTCGTTCAAGGAGCTCCGTACCTCTTTTATCCTAAACCTCTTCACACACAAGAAAAAACGACTTTGTGACAGCTCCACGGTCTATAGGAGTATCGTACAACGATAAGAGGCACGCCAGTATTGGGTAGGATGTGTATCGTACAACCGTGAGGCGTACCAGGTATGTATATCATTATTGGGTAGTGTCGTGCTATCAAGTACCCTTGAGAAGCCCGTATCAGTCACAAGTGCTTTGGACAAAAAAAGGTATACCATTACCTCTACTATCGTGGCGCGCGCCTGTCGGCGTTGGTGTCGAAAAGAGCAGCACTATTTACGGGGGGCCATATTAGATAGGACCTACGGTACACACAAAAAAACTATACGTTTATCTATTTTTACCAACAATGTTTGGTCCTATTTACTACGGTCCCCCGTAAAATAGGGGTTGCGCTCGGGCAGCGTTCGTGTTGGAAGAGTTGGAGTGGGGTCGGGGTGGCGTAAGTAAGTATTGGTGTCAAGGATAGCGTCGAGGACAGCGTCAGTGCTATCGAAAAGCGTTGGCGTTGGTGCCGGCGTTGGTGTCGGCGTTGGTGTCAGCGTTGGTGTCATTGACCCTTTGAAGACGGCAGTCCCGTTAGGGAGACAAACTACTTAGAACTAGAGTGCTTCGTCCCCAAAACGGGGCTGCTGTCCTTAAAAAGGTCAAGAGGGCCGCACTATTTATTATGGGGGACCATAGTAAATAGGACCTATTGTATACACAATAACCTACACATTTTTCCCTCTTTTTACTAACAATATTTGGTCATACTGTATTTACTATGGCCCTCCCGTCATAGCCCTTTCAGTGGTTGCGTTAGGGTAGCCTTGGTGCTGATCCTCTTAGGACTACACTCCCGTTTCGGGGACAAACTACTCAGAATTTGACTGATTCGCCCCCGAAAGGAGACT
>JBBMHQ010065454.1:0-13972 GCA_037834295.1 Postelsia palmaeformis
CCCCCGTTCCTCTCCTATTCAGACTCCTCATTTCTCTGCACACGATATGCTCCTGTAGTCCCCATTTCTCTGCACTCACTCTCTGTGCTCATCCGAAGTCTCATGCTCAATGGCTCTGCCCTCATCCATTCCTGAACCGTCGCCGAAGTTGTGCCCGCAGCAGTAAATGAACTCTGAGCCATCCGCTGGCTTTCCGCAGATGCGTTTTAGCCGAGCAACCTTATCGAAGGGAGGCCAGGGCTCCCTCCACCACGGAAACAGTGCGCATTGTGATCATTCTCTCCCTCTCTCTCTGCCTCTTCTACGGTCGGCGCCTGTCCGCTCTTAGGGGGCTGCGTGGATTGTAGTATCCCCCTACGCTGTGCCCCCCTCATTATTATATTAGTATAGGATGCAGTACAGGGATGGTTTATATAGGAGATTGTGTGGCATTAAGGGGGGGGTGGGTCCGTCGTACCCCCCCTACACCCTTGAGAGGTCAAAGATCAAGTTTTGGGGGTGTGGTGTCGAAAACCGGTTTTTTGTGCGCTCTTGCTCGTAGCGTATCCTGAAGCGTATCACCTGTTTGATAAATACAATTTGTAGCAGCCAGCAAAGCTAGCTCCACCTGATTCTTGAAGCGTCGAGCTCGACCTGGAAGCCTTGAACTCCACCTGGGCGAAGATACCCAACCCGATGACAGACCCCAAACCAGAAGACCCGGAGTATATATTCGAAAACCGGAAGACTCGTACTGTAGATATATACCCACGATGACCGAAATACCTTCACGACCGATACGTGACCAAAAGATACCTACGCCCAACCCTCAAACGCGATGGTACGCCGCGGATGGCCTAGCTCAAGGTCTAGACCAGCATATACTTATACCACTACCAATAGAGTCAGCCCCCCTTTGATAGTCGACGCTAATTATTTTCGAGAAGAAAGGAATGACTGCCGTGTGCGATGTTACAGGGTGTGTCTTAACCCTCCCAGAAAGCATCGGAGCGAACCGAATTAAATATTATTTATGTATTGGTGTTGATTAGTTGTGGAAAACGAATAGATTCAGTGCAACCCGAGAAAGAATGTATATCTAGGAAGAGAAAGAAGAAGAAGAAGTGTTGCACCCCTATTTCTTGTTCGGCAGAGCCGAACGGCCCGACCGAACGGGAACAAATAACTGATTATTTGATGTAGGTGGACACCACCGAAGATGGACATGAACACCAATTTGCCGTGGTATGCGCAAAAGATACCGTTCGTGCCGATTCGGCTAGCCAGGATTCTGCTTGGACCCAAACACGTTTTTCTAGATAGGAACGGAACGAATGACCACGAACAGCCTCGTTCCGTTCCGCTCGCCCCCATGCTCTCTAGTGGAAGTTAACGCCTTAGCACACTTTTGGCACCCTACACAATAAGTATACACCTGAAACCTGGGGATATATCCCAGATAACCCCTGTAGACCACATTCGTTACACCATAATGCATTCCACCTGTGATATCCGGGGATGTGTCCAGGATGTCCTCTGATGACCACAGGCTGGGACGCAGTCTGACGGGTTCCCGAGGTAGATCCGGCCAAGTTCCTATGTAATGAGGACCACCTCGGGGACTCACCACAGCGGGTCTTGGGACGACGCTAGCGAAACGCTAGGCACAAACGGTGGCATCTAGAATCAACGCGAATGACAACAAAAACAAGGATTGAAACGGAATCATAGTGTCAGACGGGCTACCTAGAGCACGACTTCGGGTATCGGCATATCAGCATACCAGCCTCAATACCGGGCACAAGACGAGCATTCCACCGGAACAGGCGCCGAACTGCTCCTTGGTGTAGACAGGAGGTTCAATGCAAATGCAGCAACTCAAAGCACGAACAAGGCTCTGTATTATTGTGGTATACTGTATACGAGGTGTCTTCCGCATTAGGTTTTGTCCGAACGAGAAAACGTCTTGATGATTCGTGTGTCATGAGTTTCTATTGGCCGTTGTGTCGCAGTTTTTGTTGGTAGCTTATGTGTGCTGCTTGGCTGTTGATGCTGTTGATATCGGCGTCATGATCGCTCATCATACATACATCATAGCCGTTCGTAGATAGTCGGGAGATAGAATAACACGTCGAACAAAGAAAGCCTCATCGTGCATAGATACAGCAACAAACCTGTGGCGGTAAAAAAAGGAGACAAGAATCCAAGAACCGAATATAATGGGTAGGCCTGCGCACTGCTCATCTTACCCTCGACAACGCCGAGAGAAATATAGTATCCCCAGACGAGGCAAGACTTACGGCGTTCCATGCTTGGCTGGATGTAGGACGAAAAGGCCTGTCTGTCCGTGGTGGAGCAACCGTCTTGCGCTAGATCTTCAGAACGTAAACGATGGACGAAGGCGAATGAATTGAAATATCAGGGTGCGCTAATGTGATGAAATCGTGGCCAGCTCAGGCTAGGGATAACTGCTGTTGCCCTGCACACTGTCTGACGGATGGAAAGGAACATGAGAATCTCTTCAAATATCAGCACAGTCGACTCCGCGGTGAAACTTTGCGGATGGAAGCTCTGCTGGATATCAATAACAGCCGGGCCGTTATCTCTTCGCGCTCAGTCCATTCCGTTGCGTCTGCCTTCGTCGCCCATCTACTACTCGGCAGTCGTTGCCAATGGAGTACCTTGCAGAAATAACTAGTCAAGTCCGTCCTCGAGGTAAGCAAGCAGGGCGCATAAATATTCCCGTTCTTCCGATTTCTTCCTGGCTGTGCGCTCCTTGCAGGGAAAGCGGCTACGTATCACGTGTAAAAGTCGGGTAGACAGGCGTAGTATGTTGTAAAATTGCGTATGTACCTTGATGACCTGACTGAATGAATAAGGCGAGTGAACTCCTCGAACTTTAATCGGCGATCTTCAACGAATATTCGTACAAGATCGATGCATTTTGAAAGAGAGAGTTTTGATGACGATGACGATGATGACATGGAGATGATGATGTTTCCACATTATTTTGCTTGTTTTGATAGTATCTAGCCCGCGATGACTTTGAACACGCCCGAGCATGTTTTTACATAAAATGATTTACTGCTGGAACAGATACCCAAAATTGCTGTTTTGGTGGTGCTCGTGGCGATGTGCTCGTGGCAATGTCTGCGGTGATCGTCGGACTTGTTTCTCTGTGACCGGGGCCGCGGTGTGAGCTGCGTTTGAAGCAATGATAGGCACCCCACTCGCCCGAAATGGAGTATCTCGGCTGATGTGTAGCAGACAAGTGTGGATGAACTCTGGACCACTCTGTTGTAAGTATGATGCTAGGTGTAGATCCGTTGGAGCAAGGACGAAACGTCGACTATTAACAATAGTCGATGACAACTCACCAGAACCCAAACAAACAATTGCACGCTCGCCAAGGCCAAACACTAATGTGCAGTGTTTGGCGGTATGGGGAGATGCCGAAGACTGCACCCGCCCTCCCGTCCAAGGCACGGGCGGGGAACAGCGTGGTACGGCATGCATGTCTGATTACTGACGTCGTTGCGACTGAGTGTGTACCAACCTGTTGCGCGTACTTGCGTTGAAAACACGATTAAAAAAACACCAGACCAACCTCACCTACGCTTCATATATCTGAGACAAACGTCGACTCTCTTGCTTATTTTCTCTGGGTACGTTTTACCCTGCAAAATAAAAGCTTCAACACTCTGCCAAACTCTAGACGAAAACCCGCGATCCCATGTGTGTACCCTACCCCCTCCCCCTCCGCCCATTCATGTTATTGCGCATGCAAATGATATTAATTCCCACAGCCCGTCGCCTGCCATCGATTTTCGTATATACAACCTGAGGGTATTTCCCCGATGGCGGGAACCATACCGCAATGCTTATATTATTCGGACGCCGTGATTCCCAAAGATAATTATGGTGGCGTTGGCAGCATAACCATCCCCTGGTAGACAATCAACATGTCAACGCTCGTATACTGAAAATACTATTGTATCTCCCAGTTTCCGTCATCAATATATATAGTCAACTTCCAGGAACTTTGACCTATTAATACTTCCCACCTGTTAAATTTCGAGCCCAGCTCCAACTGCTGTCTTGGCTGATTTGGGTTACTGGCAACCACAGAAAAAAAAATATATATATATATGGCGCTGAGATGGTGTACTGCTGTGACAAAGAGTTTACAAATGATTACCGCTGACTATATGTTTCTTTTGTGTGTACCGTAGGCCCTGTTTACTATGGTCCCCCGCGAAGGTGCCCTTTCCGCTTGGCCCGGGCGACGGGCACAATTCGCCCTGCACCAGCACCGGACGTGATCGCGTAGTACAATCATTCACATTGAGGCGTCCAAATCATTCAGACTCTGAGTGCATCTTTACTTCAATGTCGTTTGGTTGATGCAATCAATAATAGTAGGTTCGGAAGGGGCAGTCTGGAGGGCACAAAGGGGTCGGTCTGCACTCATGCACTCATGCACTCATGCACTCATCCAACAAGCACTATGCATGTACTGTATTGTAGTAGGAAAGACAGTCCGGGCGAGAATATGCTACCGGGGTTCGCGCATGATGGGTTACAGAACACAGGCGCCCGATATTTCGCGCGTATATCAAGTGGCAGGTCTTATAGTTTGACCTGTTGGGTAAGAGGTACAGCTCTGTAGAGTTGCTGGCAGTTACACCGGGCTTGTGTCTGTGACTGCGTCGACTAAAAGGCGAGAGCACTAGTTGGCACAACTAAAATTTGACGGATCGACGGGCAGTGGAATGCTGAATGTACGATAAATATGAAAGTGCGCGACCGGGGCGGCAGAAGGCACGACACCTTTGACCACGGCTTGCCCCGAAGGCCGATGAGGAATAGCAATTACCAGGTAAATAATAGCTGAGATGGGAAAAAAAGGTGAAGGTAAATAAAAACCTAAGACAGCGGGAAAATAGACGAGGCACGCTGAATGCAGTGATCATCATTGGGTTGAACGACACACGTGCTTGAGTGCTCTCATATCGTGTCTCTTACGTGTCCGAGCTGCCAGTACTATGATGTACCAGGTATGGCAACTTTTTCTGTTATTAATACCAGTATCTATAAGTCATGACCAATCACCTTCACCCCGGACTGGTGTAGATGTCACCTCAAATAAGCACAGCTGGGAGGTTGGAGTCAAATTCGGGCTGCCCACGGGGAAGATTCATTCCTATTAATAGATCGATTTGCAGCATCCTGGGGATACACGAGGACGAAAAACTCGGCACAGCAAATGGGGAGCAAATAAAACTTTACCCCTCCACCAATGAGTAGACTGCAGCACTGCCGATGCGCCTGTACCTCCACAGCCGTTATCCCCACGTGGAACTTGCTAAAACAATTCCTCTATTCATCGTGTAAGATCACCGTTGCTGTTCGTTAGTATTTTCCGAGGGAAATCTAAGCCACGCGCGCACTCGCACTTGGCCTCGGTGTCGCAACGCGCGCGCTTGCCTGTACATGAATCACCGGAGCCCGTGCGCGAGGTCGAGTCTGGAGTTTCGATTGTGACATGTTGTCACATTTTTTGGCACAGATCCCCCCGCTCGACGACCGAGCACTCCGCCTTCCGCCCATCGACAAAGAGCTGCGCCGAGAACATCCAATGCCCTTTGAGTACCTAGTTCGTGGAAATGAGCAAATCCGTTGCTGGCAGATAGGAGGGCGTCTAGAGTGGCTGCCCTCGCCATAGGAGCCGTTGTGTCGGCAGTCAGTTCGGATTATGCCGTCCATTCTAATGAAGAAGATGCAGTGTTTTTGTGCAGCACTAATGAGCAGTTGTGTGGCAGGCCCCCTCGAAACAGATGGAGTAAATAGTTTGTAGGCATTTTCGTTGTTTGGGGCGATGTTTCCGCTGTCCCCCCTTTAATTTCTCAAAATATTAAGGCAGTAGGCGTCCCGCCGTCGGTTTTTGTGTACGTAGTCACTGCGTGACGCGTTACCTTATGGGCCCGCGAACAAGAAACACCCAAACCGGACAAGCCTGAGATTCTTATTGGAGCGCTATCCTCAATCAACCTTAAGCATAGGCTATTCTATACCAGGATTGAGTGTAGATTCCACCACTTACTTAGCTGATAGCCGCTTTTTTTATAACGCAAGTTTCTTAGGTTCGACCCAGAAGTGAGCACTTTGTTCTTGCCGGGCACTTTTTCTTGGCGGGCTTATACTGTAATCATCCGTTTTGGATCAAGCAGACGCGAGAAGAACCCTAGAGATATGCGGTCCTATTGTTACCGTCTGGATCATGAGCACCACCGTATACTGGACGTGTAGTATGCACACGTGCAGCCCCTGGCAGTGTACCTGGTGGGTTAGAAAGTAGACTTACGGGCCCCCAAACTTAGTCAGCACCCCGCGTTGCTTCGTATGGTCGATGCTCAGCCGTCACTTTCATGTTGCACAATCAGGAGACCCGAACACGCAAAGTATCGAAGGTCCTGAGGTAGCTCCTTGATTTTGGGTCCCATATGTCCCGTGAGATGAATGCATCAATCGCCAAAAGCATCACCTGTCGTTGATTTTACTGTGCCACAACTGTTCCAAAGCCGAAGAGCAGAGAGGGCACGGGAGAAGTACTTACCATCCCGCCAACCAAGCCCATGTATAGCTTAGCTTGCAGCAGTGTCTGCGCTCACACCATTTTCAGAGAGCCGCTGCAATAAGAGTTCGCTCAGCGTGGATTTTATCCCGCGGGGGAGGCTGCTGAGCGGGAGGCCTCATCTAGTATCTACAGTAGTATTACGAGTTTGAACGGTCGACTGCACAGGTAGTGGTAGACTGCTGCCAACGGGGGGCCGCCGCGTGCGTGATCGCGGCTCCTACACGTCGCGAGTGCAGGGCAAACTCATCGGGATTCTGACCTGACTTCGCCACCACCTCCTTGATCGCGCGAAAGGCACGGCCATACCTAACCACTCTTACGGCCTTGCCACATCGATGCGAGGAAAGGGAAGCATGGTCAGGAAAAATCATGAAAACAAGACATCAGCTCCATCATAAGGGCAACGGCCCCGCCGTCTTCCCTGAAGGACGACCATGGTCCACGAGCCTCTCTTCGAGTCTGCACGGGTACACTGCGGACCTACATCTGATCCTCCTTATGCCCCTTAAACCGCACATCTACCTGATACGGCTGTTGCCCTCGCATGTTTCCTAACTGTGTTCCCTTGGCGAAAGCCCACAGATCATCCCGCGTCAGGTAGTGCACAGGGTGCACCATCCCCGAATCAGCGGCAAACATTTCGTCCGACCGCATCCTCAGGAAGTAGCCCAAACACAGACACACTTTCTCCTCCGGGCCCCATGTGGGAATGAGGGTTTCCCCCGGGAGAAGCATACTGAACGACACCGGTAAGCGGACGCGTCGTGGCGTTCCTGCCGTCACATGCAATACCCCTGAGCGCACACTGGACCACAGGAGCCGTGACCGCCAGCTCCACTCCTTCCTCAATCAATGGAAATACTGCACCGTCGGAAATCGTATTCGCCAGGTTACCTTCCGACGTACAACACTACGATGCAAACTGGATCAACGCCCAGGCCTTATAACTCTCCGAATCACTCGACGCCGATGCTTGAAAGGATTGCGTGCGAGCCCCCCCCTTCTAAACCACACTTGATCTACCTCAGTTCCCGATATAGACATGCCACACTCTCTCTACCAATACACCCTGTTTTGCCCGTTACTTCGTTTGCGGATGCCGTTGCTTCGTCTACGGACAAAGCTATCCATAATACATTGGTTTTAGTAGGCAAACGAATCGGATGAGTTTCAGTAATGATGGTGCGCTGCATCACCAGCGGACAAAACAAACGTGCTACACACTCACCCACACACGTACCGGTACCTACTCGTACGGTGTACCAGCTATGCGTTTTGGTGTGCAAAACCCTCGTACCTGGTACCAGATACCAGATATGGATTATAGTAAAACCCACACAAAACGGCCGTACATAATATGAAATTCAGAATAATATTTAAAAGTGGGAAGACGCTCAGAAGATCGGGCTCGAACCACGGACCTGGGCGTACAGATACAGATGCTGAAGATGTGGGCAGTGTTCCATTATCGAAAAAAAAGCCTTCCATACCATTGGAAACCCAAAGCAGAGGAACCAAATATCCCCCACCAAAAATGTCTTAAACTCCCCCTTCCCCGGGGATCGAGTAGCCCTTCCCCGGGAGGCTATCTTTTGAGGCACCCCCGCTCGACAAGCTTGGCGTTGGTACCCCCTCTTTCATCGGGGCCACCGAGGGCTGTTGTCTGAAGCGCGCATGGCACGGTTACGCCGCCGCAGGGGATCAGCAGGGGCTCGGGAATTGATTATGTTCCGGGAGGCTTACCTAGACAGAACACAGTTATGAAGAGCCACTTGGAAATCATCACTACTACTGTACTCGTACCGGGTACACAAGGCACGAGAGCATTGCAGAACAAGGATGAAAGAGAGCGACGCATTCGTTGCTGGCCTGGTAGTGGTCATTTGACCATTGACCACGCATCCCTTTCGAGACGGAGCGGATATCAAGGGGGGGGGAATACTCGATAGGAGAGATGCACTCGATCTCATGCATTGCCGTAGTCGTATGACCATAGACCCTCGCATCCCTACAATGCCGGGACGAAGCATATTGGGTTTTCACCGACCAGGCAGACATTTTCTGGACTAAGCGCGAAGCGCCATGAAATGTCTGACGAGTCGTATGGAGGGTGAGCTGCATCCTACTGTAATAAGAACCGCTTGTGAGGCGGACTTGCATATGGATGACAGCTTCAACGAGCTGATTTAATTCCTAGTGAGTATTCGATATCATACATGGCCGTAGTTGTATTGCCAAAAAAGGCCCTCGCATCCCTACAGTGCCGGGACGGAGCGAGTCGGGTGTTCACCGACCAGAAAATATTACTTGCACCAAGCGCGAAGCGCCGTGAGGTGTTGGGGCGAGTCGTATGAAGGGTGGCATTCATCCTACCAAAAAACTGCTTGTGAGGCGGCCTTGCACATGGATGACGACGTCAATGAGTTCAAACAAATTTGGTGTGGCCACTTCCAGACAAAGCAACAAGGGTACTATGTACCTGCCTCGTGCGTACCTCACCATAGGCACTGTGCTATGCGATCAATCCCCCCTTTCGAAACGGGGCGGACAACAGGGAGGAAGGCTGTTTAATTTATTTATTTTGTATGGTGAACGATGTAGGAAAAAGTTGCCTGGTCTGGTGGGCACTTGCACAAGGGCCTGTCATTTTGTCGATTTGACACGCCGGGATCCCCCTTGCTTTTTGGCACAAGGAAGACCAGAAAACACGTGTCTTGTCGTACCGATAACGAGTTCATGTGAAGAGAGCTTGCGAGTTTTTTTAATGTATTAGTTTAGAGTTTTCCCACCTCTGTAAGCATCGCAAAAGCTCAGGTTGTACGGTAAATCGATTGTACAAGAGGGTCACAAGAAGCAAGGAGGGGGGGGTATACCTGTGCTATCTCGTTGGGCGATATGTGCTTGAGGGCATCGTGAAGGTGGAATAAATTCAACAAAAACTCCTACAAGAGATATACCCTTACCACCGAGCTAACGGTCAGCGCTGACTGGCAAGAAGGACGCCGGAAGGATTTGAACCCCGGATTATGTTTTACTAGAGATATGCTCCAACTACTGGGCTGCCGATCAGCCCCGAACATACCTGCTATATAATATACCAACTAATAATTTTAGTGCTCAAGAGCTTTAACATGATTTGCAATGTTCAACAACGAACGGTAGACCAATACAGCCGGGGGCACCCTCGTCGAATTGTTAGTAGTCATCGTCGACCCAGCGAGTGTTGAAGAGTATCCACGGGCACCCCCATAATCTCGAGCAGGGCAACTGGGCTGTCTCTGAACGGTTGGTACGCCGTCTGGACCAGTCGCGCGGCTGGCACCAGGTTCAACGGTTTGGAGCCAATATATAAACCGATACGCTGAGGCTACAGACGTATCGCATTGACATACACGGTATGTAGAACACTCATACAAACCGGGCACTCAATGATAAGCAGTTCGAGTCACTTTGTGCCACCCATTCCCTTGTGGTGTATTCGGACCTGCTTGTTCTTCAAGAGCGGCGAAGAATACTCGACACCTGTAAATATGTTGTCTACTATGTGCGTTCAACTCCGGAGTCCAGCGAGACCGGTCGCAACGTACATGGCAGAGTTGACCTCCTGCGAGCATCAACACACCATTGTGTTTGTAGCCACCCATATTGACGTGCCGACCGACGGGCGGTGCACGGCGGTTATACACACACGAGACAGTCATGTACCAAGCGTACGCCAAACGCTACTCTTGTTTTGCCCTATGCACATTGTTCTACTGCAGTACTATACAGCAGTACATTGTGTGCATATGGCATGATAAGAACAAAACGTGCCGAACGAGTCCATGCCCGCTACGGAATCACGTCACGTGACAGTGCACACCAAGCAAGTGCGCAAAGAGATCATAATGTATAGATATAATGCTGAAATTGGTGGGCTTTGACACGCCGCCCGCTCAAAGTATTTCGAAACTCACCCTTTTATACAAAGTTCAGACAGTAGTACTGCTGTCGAGTGAATGCTCTCGAAGCTCGAGTGAGCCCACAAGAGGCATGTGAAGACAGCATGATACATTGAATACTCACGACCGACGCGACTCTCATTACCGACGTACACTACAGGCAGAGAAAAAAGAAACCACAACAATGACACAATAGTCATGTTGAGGGGGGCATACTGCTGCTGTTGTATGCCTCTTGCTCACAAATACTGCTGTTGTATGCCTCTTGCTCACAAACGTCAGCTAGAGGCATGGAGAAGGCGCCCTCGGAAAGGCGCCCATCTATATACCCACAGAACGCGCGGGAGGGGCGGGGGGGGGCTAGCACTCTTTCTCAGGTTACACAACAAGCGGGATTCCACCATCGTACACAAACTGCAATTGGCAATTTACCCAATTGCTGTACAGTAGCAACGAGCCGCCAAACTGATTACTCCCGTTTGCCAGTAAAACGACGAATTCTCCATCTGTGTGGCAAGCCCTCACGCGAGCAGGCATGTGGGGGCCCAGACGGGTGCATAGGCGGGAAGCCGAACGAATACTAGTTTGATCGGTTTTGCGTCCATCGATGCCCCGACAGCGTCCAACTGCTGGGGTTCCAGGCGGCGTCGGACTTTCACTGAAGAGACCGTTCCTCTGGTCCTCGACTTGATCGCACTCCTGTAGTGCGGTTGTTACCCCGCGGCTGTCGTCCGATATTTCAGGGCGGGAGCGTCACGCACGAGAAAAACGTGGGAAGAAACAAGCAGTCGGTGGGACGCGTTTTGTGTCACGGAGTTCGTCCCCTTTGGTACATGATGGGGCGAGACGCTGCCCTATCGCCCGCAAGAGACACATCGAACATCGGAATCAGCGCAAGAGAAGCCGCCCGAAGCGATGATAATAGGACGAGCAGTACACCTGAGGCGTTCGACGACAGAGGTTCACCCTAAATTCTCTTGAGGCGCCTCACTTGAGAAGCTCCATTCCCTACCCGAAAACTGAGATCAGCGAAAATGAAAGTGCCTTCCGATGCATAATCGCATGGTCCAACTATACGGAAACGTCCTGGATGTTTCGCAACAAGATTGGCAGTCCGACGACTATAGGCTAAGGAACCCCGTCATTCAGAAAAAAGAATGGCGGAAATGTGCCACTGTACCTCTATCGTAGAACGCGCCACCTCCATACCAAAATTATTCCATGTCGTAACCGTCGTCGTTGCTGTCGGCGTCGGTGTCGTCGGTACCGGTGTCGTCGCCGCTGTCCAGGGTGCCAACGTTGTCCCCGTATACATCGAAGAAGCCCTCGAGGCTGCTGTAGCGGCCGACTCGGTCAGGGCCATATTTGCTGTTGTTCCTGTTTCCAGACACTAGAGCCACAAAGGTGGCCTCGTTGGGCCCGGAGCAAGCATCTACGGTGCGGTCTTGCCAGAGGGCGTCCCATTTCCTGGCGACTCTAGCCTGAAGCGATTGCGTCCAAAGTCGCGGCCAACGGAAAGACGCTTCAAGCTGGGTTGCCGTGCGCGACAAGATATTGGTAGCTTGAACGTGGATGCTACTCTGTAGGTCGACAACAAACTGGAATGATAGCAACCACTGGCAGAGACACTCCACTTGACGCCAGTGCAGCAGTGTGGGCCAGGCAGAGACCCCATGTGTGGGGCAACGTGTGCGGTACAGTAGTTGCCTATTGGGAGCGTGTCCGATGGACGTAGTGACGTATTGAGGACTTTCGCATCGTGAATTGGTAGTGGTGGTGGTGATGATGGTGTATTGCGGGGCTGTTTTTGCACTCTGTGGCTGCTGTTAATGCTGCTACTCCGGTATCCCTCGCCTCACGATATTTCAATACTTCCCATACAGTAGTTGCCTATTGGGAGCAAACGCCCACAGCCCCGCGTACCAGGAACAGCGTATCTTACCGTGGATACCGCCAACTCGTACGTGGCAGCCTCCAGGCCGAACAGAACCAGTCGAGTGGTCTCCTTCACCGTCTCGAACAAACACACAACCGTGCACTTCTGCGGACAAATGAGATGCGTAATTTCCCGAAACGGCCAAATAGTGGGCGAAGGGAAACTTAGTGGGGCCAACGAGCGCGACATGAGTCCGCGGCCTGTTCACTCAAGGACGGGAGTTATCGTCCTCATTGGCCTCCGATGTAATGCCTGGTATGTACTATGTAGTTTCAAAACGCAGTCACCAAGAACACTCTTCAGAGTATTGTTATTGTTGACTTGGTTGCTGCCAGACAAAGAGAGGGCAGCACCGCATGATTGGTGGCAGCTGACAAAAATCGCATGTTAGAGCCATTCACTGGGTCGCGAGATTCAAAACCTGCATCGATTATTTCGACTGCTGTATGTGCGAGGCGCTTACGGTGTTTGAAAGGGCCTGGTTCGCAACAACAACAGTAGATCAAGAGCAGGTCATCCGTACGTGCTGAATAATTCACTTGTTTTTTGTGTCGGAGGTCCTCGAAATGGTTTTCAACCATACATGCCAACAGCAAGATACTACATGTTTTCTTTCACGAAATATTTCCTCCACACATACGATGTATTCAAGCTTGGTTTGTATATATATACTGGTACAGCAGGCGCACACGGCAGTGAAGTTAGGCGGATTGGCCAGCGTACGACCTTGCTGTAGGTGCACCTAATCGAGCAGAGGGTGATTATCTCACCGAACACTCGGCCACGCAGGCAGCCATCTTCGCCATAAACCCAAACATGTTGCCGTTTCACCGCCTTCTGACGTCGTGGAGTAGGTAGATTGGCCACGCCGGTCCTGCCGCAGTTTGGATCGGAGTACTACAGCATACCAATTCAGCCTTGTACGTAGGGGTGGTACGTATGTTGGGATATCGCGGCTCGATTAGCGTTCCCGCTCGAGCTCAACTTTCCCACCACAACGGCGACAACGTCGGATGCGTGGATCGAGATGAACAGGTGTTGTACCTGGATCACGTCGCCTGTGGTGGTTGGAAAAAGTAGACAGCTGATGTACTGTGGGCACGGGCTGGATTGAGGTGGGGATGGGTTGAACGCAACTTGTGCTCCGGAAGCGCTGGTATTTTGGCATTCGGGGCATTCCTCGTGTTCTATTGCCGAGGCGCGAAACCGCCAGTTTCATCGTTTCGAATTCTCGCCGCATTTTACTATACTTGAGAAGCTGAATATCAGTGTCAACTATTTAATCAGTCGAACACACCGCTGACGTATTTCATGGGCTTACAAAAAGACACCTGGTAGTTTTATTTTTCCGTGAGTACAGCAGTAGTTACTATTAATATTAATATTACGGGGGACCATATGAAATAGCGGGGCTTTTCGCGGGTCAGGTCAAACCTCACGGGTCGGGTCGGGGCGGGTCGGATCAGCTGACCCGAACCG
>JBBMHQ010065465.1:0-13971 GCA_037834295.1 Postelsia palmaeformis
TCGTATGACCACCAGTAGACCGTCGTAGGTTCAGATGGACTCCGGCCCACCCCGAGGTCGGGGCAGGCCGAGAGAGGCACTATAATACTATTAATATGTAAACCGGAAATACTTATTTGCTTCGTTTTTATTCTTTTTTTTTCAAGTCTAATTTGATTGAAATATTTCAAAACCACCGGATCTGGAAGGTCGACTTCATTCGTGTTAGTTGAGATAAGTAGATACGAGGTACCAGGTATATGGTTTCGAAAAAGAGTGCGTCAAAGGATCCCTGCCATCCATTCTTGAGACGCAAAGGGGGTGGGGGTCTGGGATACTGCTGTACTCGACTTTCGTGAGATGTATGTAAATTCGGTTTGCCTCCGCCATATGTGGACTCAGAGAAACCTATATGTTACAATTTCAACGTGTTGGCTGAGTGAGTCTTGCCCCTGGTATACACCATGGCTGATATATCACCCACGTGTAGTATTATGTACCAGGTATTGTCGTATCGTATGTTCAATGTACGTATATACCGTACAATTGTCTGTTGGTCGCCATTGCGCCGCATAGCAGTTGGACGTCTGTGAGCATGTTGTTTGATGACAAAGAGAGTCTCACACTATTAAGAGCTCCCTTTCCTGAAATTCTGCTTGAGGTCACTAAAACGGCTGGAAGAGTATGTATTGTGACGGCTGAAAGCAAAACAAATACCTGGGATGAAATAGTGCGCACGCCACTATCATATCATACCACCCCGTAAGGTGAACAGAGTACTAAATATAACGATTTGTGGTAGACCATCCTATATCACTTGCAACCAAATAACACCGGGAACATATCCATTGTGTCCTACTCATGAGTGCAACCAAATAACACCGGGAACATATCCATTGTGTCCTACTCATAGGTGCACTCTAAAAAAAGAGAAATAAAAAAAAAGACACGAAGAGGAAACAGAAATCAGAAGTTGAACATTCCATAACAAAACGCAATGCGTACGGGCACCCTTGGCGCCCATCTTCGGGAGATTTCGGGGTAAGGTCGGGCGATTCCGGGGTATTTTTTGTCAAACGTGTTGCGTTTTCCGAAACATAAAACCTCGCGGCTATCGACGTACGTACGCATGTATCCTTAGCTCGCGACGGCGGTCACGGCAATGTTGCTTCACGATACAGCAGTTACTTTTGTTGTTGTATTTTTCGAGTTGGGCTGTTGTTATTATTTTTTATCTGAGACGTGGGAGAGATGTTTCCATTGTTCGGCATGCAACCGACGTCACTGACGGTTTTCGATGTTCATACAGACACCCTGTGACTCCGTGTAACCGTGTAATAACCCCAATGACTCCATGTAATGGTCCTATTACTTCCCCTCGACTTTGGCCTACTCTTCGGTCTTAGACGACCGAGTACCCCGAATGGTCTTCGATCATTCAAACTCCTGGCAATGTCGTACAGATGAGCAAATAAATTTTGTTACGAGCAACTCCTGTGCTCCACCTTCGAAAAAAAAGAGGTGGGTAGGCGGGAGAAACTACTAGATTCTGGTAGATCGATCTTCAATTTTCCAAGAAGGTTTCGCTTTTGATCATGTAGTTCACTGGTCGGCTGAGGTCGCGCTCGTCCCATTCGAGATCGCTGTGCTTGTCGAATTATGTGAGAATGATCTCGTGCGAGCTCTCTTCTTTGTTCACCAGGTATTTCAATCTTGGACTCATATTAACTACGTCGTAAGATTTTGACGTCCGCTTCACCTGCTCAGGCTTGGTTTCGTTTCGGCTAGTCTCTGACGTCTCCAGGGAATACATTGAAGTATGTGTTGTTTTTCGCTCGTCAATCATAAAATGTCTCAACCTCGAAATTCGTAATTCGCTCGTTCACAACAAAACACAACAAAACACGGGTTGTTTCTCGATCTGTTCCAGGTTCTCCTCACAAGACTTTCGTTTTATCCAAGAAATTTGCTTCGAAAAAAAAATGCACACATGGTCCTGCGTGGACCATAGGCGTATGCGTTTTCAGTTGTCGTGCTGTAAATTCGAACGTGCAAATACGGCCGAAAGTAAAATTTTCTACTTCTTACTACAAATAGTGTTTTCTACACGGGCTTCGTTTGCCTTATTTCTCGGGGTCAAGGGTGGTCAGGTATGGACTCCGGCGTGGCGATGTTGCATTACGGTGGTACTTTCTTCGACGGTTCCCGTTTTTTTCGTTTTTTGGCGGTTCCGACTTGGGCGGTTCCCGGTACTTCACTATCTGGCGTTACTGTTTTCGGCGGGGATGTCACACGGCGCTACATGCCTTTGTCTGGCGGTTCCCGGTGCTACTAAATCTGGCAGTTTTGGTTTGGCGGTATTGCCGGCGGTACCGTTTTCCCAGGCGGACTCCAGCGGGGCGGTAATGCCATACGGTGTTGACATTTTCAGCGGCTCCCGGTCTTTATGTTTTCGGCGTTACCGACTGTGGCGGTTGCCTTGGGTACCACATTATCTGGCGATACTAGCTTCGGCGGTAGTGCAACACGGCGGTATTCGCTCAGTTTGGCGGTTTCCGGTACTACAAGATTGGCTGTACTTCTGTTTCAGCGGCAATGCAACAAAGCGGTACTTGTTATGATGGTTCCCGGTATTACAAGGTCTGACAGTTTCGATTCGGCGGTACTGCAACAAAATGCAGTGTTTTGTTTGCTGGCAGGCGGTTTTTGGTGTTTCGTCCGTGTCGCACAAGTAAACCAAAAACTTGGACGAAAGTTGCGGTGCCTTGCTATATATGGGTTTCCCCCGCTCTTGTTCGTACCCCCGAAAATCGATTTTGTACCGTGATTTCAACGAGAAATCGGGGCAAAGCCAATGACCAAAACAGCGGTCACTTACTGCATTTGTGAATGAGGAACAAAAAAATAGAGAAGTTGCGAAATAATTTCGGCCCCATGCAAAACGCTCAAACAGCGAAGGCACAACGCTCAAACAGCGAAGGCACCCTCAAACCACAACAAATGTACTAACCGACTGCCTCAGGGGCGTCCCGTGGAGGGGAGAAAACGACACACCAAACCCCCAGAAGTGGAAATGGGCAACCGTTGTAACCGTTGTAATCACATGGTGAAATATGTAGATGAACAAAAATCATCGTTTTTTTTCTCGTTCACTTGGTTCTACGAAGTAACCCCCTCTCCACCTTCTCTGAGGCGGAACAGCATTACGTGACGGTTCATATATATTTTTTCGGGCGCCCTTGACTTCCCGGATATGTTATCGCATTATTGAAAGAAAGTATCCTCTCAAAATTACGAGAAAAAAAATAAAAAACAATCTCAAACATCGGGTCGAATCTTAAACGTTCTGGGGTGTAGCCTTATCAGCCTCTTTTGAATCCACTTCCTATCCTCTCTGACTTAATTTGAGTTCTTCCCGCCTCGTCCACAAGAGCTTCCCGTTTACACGATGCCAGCAACTGATGATTGTCAAAAGTCTTTTGGGTTTCAGTTATCACGCCTTGACATCGGGGGTATAGCCCCGGCCCCGTCTGGGTCCCCCTTTTTATTTCCAATCTGAACTATTACAATTTTTCCACGCCTCGCCCACAAAAGCTGCTCGCCTACCAGACTGATGATTGTGAATAGTCTAATGGAAGCTATCACGCATACTAACAATTGGTGATATCTACTCGGTCAAGTCAACCACCGCGTTTGACCTCTCCTCTTGCGCCGCCTCCGACTTCTGTGCAGCCTTGGCTGCCCTAGGTCGCACCTGTGCGCTCCCGGCGTCCAACTCGCGGACCTCGGTAACCATGTGCCTGTTAAGCCGAATGTACAGATATGTCTCCATAGCCAGAAGATCCCGGCCCATAATTGGCTGTGTGCAGCAGCTTGATTGTGACATCCTGTCGTTGTTGTGGCAATCCCCTTCCCTTCCACACAGCGTCGACTATCTTGGAGAACGCTACTCGGGGTTTTGTGATGCCTTAGTTGGCCATGACGTTCAGACGGCCAGCCGGGAGGCCGTCACACGTCTGACGGCAATGCCGCTCGCTCGCGCAAAGACAAAATGTTTCTCGAAACGCGGTCGTCGAGCGGAACCCTTCAATTCATCCACGATCGTCGGGTCTAGGGTCGGATACTTGGCGTTGTCCAGGGTAGGCAACCACCCTACCTTCAGCGGACCCCAAATGTAGCCATCGACATCTTCCCGGGGCGAACCACCCGTTTTGTCTGGGGGTTCGGAGGCATTCTACCGATAACGTGCCAAGCTTGGGCCGATATAATTGTAATGAACGTGGGGTTTGTGAACTGGCTAAACCTACTCAGACATCGCTTGGTTCCGCATTATCTTCCGAAGTAAACGTACTTTAGTACATGGGCGTTTTGCTCCTCGGGTGGGGCCTACACGTTTCCCAAAAGCCAGATTTGAGGGACGTGTAAAGCTTCTGGAGTGGATATTCTTGAGGAAAAACGCAGGTAGTGCCCCTACCCTAACTCTGCTGCGATTTGTTTCCACCCTCTCCTTGTTCTTGGCGGATCCCGTTGACCTGGTTCGTCGAAGACAAGTGTGGCCGCCTTCTCGGATACGTCTTTCTAGTTTGCCGGCGCACCACTTCACAACAGCCTCTGTGCACAGCTTCAGTTCGCCCTCGAGAGTTCGACCCAGTTGATTGCCGCCATCAACCTTTTTATTGCAGGCTTTGCGCCGTCCAGCTGAAGGCAGCAGCACCGACACCACGTATTCGCGGCTCATTATACTCCCGTTTGCCATTCCTAAACCATATTTTCTCTTGCATCCTCTGTTGCATACCACCCCCACGATCCATGTCTTGCTCGTAGTAAGAGGCCCCAGCGTGGAGGCGGTTTGTTGGGGTCGTCCAACAGTGGGGGTTCTCCACCCTACACAAATGATCTTGAGCTCGTTCGCCAGGTGTGACCGACTCCCCATAACAAAATGGGTCAGCCGATATCGTTTAGCCGGTATGCTCGGAACTTTTTTTTTCTTGTGTTGGCCTCCTTGCCAAGGGGGGGGGGGCGCGGGCCGGCAAGAGGTGTGACGGACGGCGGGGCGATTGGGACTGCACAACAACATGGGCCAACTGGCGGAATACATTATTTGTGTAAATTTAGCCCACAATGCCTGCAACTTGAATCGATTCTACTCGCCAATTCACTGTTCTACCTTTTGTGCCGCTCTCGATACCTTCCTCGATTTCGGGCGCGAATCTATCAGCTGATTATTTTCTGGTTTTGGCATGACTGACTAGTGGCATGGCGTACTATTAATAGCAATGCGGGATCTTGATAATACAATCACCTGCACGCGAAAAGTGAAATAGGCGTTGAATGATTATATCGGTGATGAGTAGGCGCAAGTGTCGGCCGTGCGTTTTACATCCATATATGTGTCGTCGAGATCCTCGCATGAACCGGGTATCGAACGTGTCGAACCCGTACCAATTTCGGCGGTCAGCCTTAACATACCTTTCAAGATGGCTAAGGTAGGGAGATTCGCTTTGTTGTCTTTAACCCTTCAGGACTGTTGAGACCGGGCGCCCGTTTTGGGTACAATCCACGCAAGTTATAAATACTTTGCCCCTATAACGGGACTGCAGTCCTAAAGGGGTCAATGTGTTTTCGCCCATGGGAGCCACCCCACCGAACGACCACCCACCTCCTTCATAGTGTCTGTGTGCGTTTTATTTTCCGTTGGTTGGTGATACTAACCTCCGTGGGGTTGTTTTGTGGCACTGCGCCAACAGAAGACTTTCAGGACGGAGTTTTGAGTAAAGACACAGATGGTCATATAAATAAACACTGCGCCAATAGAACACTTTTCAAGGCTATTTCCTGAGCTATGGTGCGCAGGGGCACTCGCTCGAGGGGCCCGAACGCGGTGGGTGAAAATTTCCCTCTGATACTGCAGTCCCCTTAGGGGGGGGGGGCTGTTTGTAGCGTCAGTGGTTCGTAACCTGAGCAGGATATTGCTTTGTTTGCGAGAGTTGAATAGGGGCAGCGCCCTTGCTGTGTAGCGTCCTCATTTACTCAGACGCAACAACTGCCGTCTCTAAACTTCGTGACGCTTTGACATAGTATATCCCCCCCTCCCCCCTTCCCGCGCTGCCGTGATGTTGCAGTGAATAACAGGTGACGGCCTAGCTCACGCGTCCGGCACGCACTTTCCCAACTCATGGAGGGGAGGACATAGAAGAGAGCATTTGTTGCGGAAAATTGGAGAAGAGCATGTAAAGGGCCCGGCGAAAACGGAGCTCGGCAGTGGCTTCGTCAATCGGTGTTAGTTCCTCCTCCAGAACAAGCTCCCTGTCCAATACCAATTTAAAGCCTCGAACGTTGTGCTCAAGAAAGGCGGAAGGCGCGGGGAAACGTGCGCGAGGTATTTTGTGGCAATCGGGATCCCAACCAACGGCGAAGGTGCAGCGGCAAAGGTGTACCTGATAAAGCCGACGGCCCCCACAGTTTGATGTGGGTCACAGTCGGTATATGATGCACGTGTGTGTCACATCGCGGAGACGTTAAACCTGTTGCAAGGAACGTCATGTAAGCTAGTTTGTTTATACAGCAGTACTTTACGGCAAGATATTGTACTCTAGGTACAGCAGCAGGCCTTATCTCTAACTTAGAGTTTACTGCCGTACATACATGCTGGTCTATATATAGAGCCTCTTTTGACGCCCGTCGGAGTTGCGTTCGGGGTGCCCGTCGATCACGTCAGAAATGTTTTTATGTTACCCGTGTTGAAGGCAGTACATCGAGCTAATGTGCCCACCGAGTGACTTCTTCATATTTCGGTTGTTTTGTAAATGCGTACTATGCAAGGCCCAACCATTGCAGGCGATGCGTACAGTTGGAGATTCCCGCCACATCCAAGTACGCTGTACCAAGCGGGCTATACATTGCGTTGTTTGTGAATGAAATACAGTATAACGTGGTGCGAGATATTGATGAGACAATGTTGAAGTACCTACGCTTCACCAGTAAACTACACATGGTATCGTTCATTTATACACAAGGAGTGCGCGAGCATGTCGAGCGCGCAGGAGCACCAAAAGGGTGCTGCCTAAATGGGTGCAGGGGGGGCAGGAGGCAATGGTTTATGCTGCCGTTGCGGAGTCAAACAAGACGGAAATCAGTACCCGGTCTGGCGATGTAAACTGTGCGCTTCTTCTTCCCTGTCTCGGCACACGTTACCCCTTTCTACTACGCACAATCGTAGGAGGGAAGGGGCGTCGCTTCAAGGTAAAGATTTCACCCTTTGGACGGTCAGATGATCCTCTAGATAATCTGTAGATCATCTAGGTCCTCACTTACTGTTGTGAGAGGTTGCGCACGGCCTGCATAGTGAAAACTCCAACCCAGAAGCACTCGTGTGTTATATCGTGCAGATTATACGGGACCCGCCCGGCAACAAGGGCTAGATAATACAAGATCGAGGATATATCTGCCTCGAAATGTTGATATCATGAACTGTGGGACGATCTATACATGATTTGTAGATGATCTGTCGGAGGTGTGGAATAGCCATACCTATTAATAGTTGGTTTCGTGTAGAGAAGGATTATTTTGGAGATAAAAAAGGGTGTCGAAATCGTCGCCCGGGATACAGATGAATCGACGCAAGAGGGGAGCCAGGAGGATCAGAATGCTGATGGGCTCCAGCGAAAGCAAAAACGAGAACAGAACGGCAGCGAAGGGAGTCCTTCCTAGCTTGGGCGACCGGTGGACCATGCGCGAGATGGGACGAACGTGGCGGTACGTTTTCGTAGCAGCAATAGAGACGAGAGCGGCCTTGAGGACAAACAACATACCAAGCACGGAAGGAAGACGTGAACTGGTGGCGGCCGTTAAGCAACAGACAGGGTGTGCCGAGGTTCATCCTTCGACACGGTTGTAGCTGCAGCGTACGAGTACAGGTTTGTACGAAGAACGATACTTGATGTGTGCGCTGCGTGGCCCTAGTTGCATCACGACCCAGTCCTGACCGGCGCACCTCGGAGGGGAAATATGGTGTGGTCTCCGAACTCCCTTCTCTGCCGGTCGATAGTCCAAAGCAACTGGGTGTGCTGGGCGCGCTGGATTAAGCCAGGGGGCATTCTGGCTTGGGCGCCGCGCAGGGTTTTGGCAGTGCACGGTATCGACTGCTGCGGGTTCCCCGTGCGGGCCATGAGCTGTAGGCACCCATTCACGCCATGACACCGCCACATGTTTTCCAGGGCGTTCGCACCCGCCGTAATGTTTCGGCAGAACTGAGGCTACCATCCTCGGCGGGTTATAGAACCGTCTTCGGCGGGTGATGAAACCGTCTTCGGCTGGTGATAGACCATCGTTCAGTGAAAGCGCCAGGTATACATAAAACGGGATAACACCATTCTCGCGTGCGTCTGATGAGTGGTCACCTGAGGGAGTGCAGTTCTGTATGTATGTACAGAAACTTCACGGTATCCCACAGACTTGCAACGGTGCATACGGTATCACACCGATTTCGGTAGGTAGCCCACATAATTATCAGGGTATCTCGAGGTATCCCCACTACTGTATCCCAACGGTATCCGGGACGACTCCACACGTATTCTACGGTATCCCATAGGGTTTGCATTATTTCACCGACATTTGGGACATCTTACACCATACATTTGCTCGTATGTCGTACTCCTCCCCCACTACGTCGATTACTATGCCTAGAGTCTCGCTTGGGGGCCAACCTACGTGGGTTTTGCGGGGTCGGTCTCCAAGACGGGACTGAAGCCCTAATAGGGTCGAGTAGACTCCTAGGAAAACAGTTCGTGGCCCTGGTATATCGCCTAGGTTCTTATAAAAAAAGTCAGCGTTCACCTCGGTACCACTGTTTTTGGCGGTCTCAGATAGTGCGCTATTGCAATGCCGAGGTAGTTTTTCCGGTGGTTGCCGGTTTTTCGTTTCTTGATGGTTCCGACTTTGGCGGTTCCCGGTACATCACAAATCTGGCGGTACGTTTCCGGCGGTTCCCGGGTTTGTGTTTCTTGACGGTTCCGACTTAGGCGGTTCCCGGTGTATCACAAATCTGGCGAGAAATCGCCAAAATGCCGGAACCGTCTCCCAGGGCGATACTTTTCACGACGGGAAGAGTACCACTATTTTCGTATTGTCGTATGATGAACCACATATACTTGCAGTCCCCTCCCAAAAACACACACACATACATCCCCCCCATTTTCCATATTCCATCAGAAGACGTGGTGGGGAAGGTGTTTTGTGGGCAGGGCGTTTGGCGTCTTTCTGTACACGAAAATAGGTTCTACGAAAAGTACATGCACAAAGATGATGCACGAGTGTGAATACATACGTGAATAGTGAACAACACCAAACTTTTCAACACATGCATACATACATACCGCAAATAGAAGTGCGGTACGTTTTTGGCGGGATCCAGTGTTCGCGGGCCTTTTGGGCGGTACTCAGCAGCATTGTTGCGCGGTCCTCTTTTCGCTGGTATTGCAATACAGCGGTAAATTTTTCGGTGGGTCCTGGTTTTTCGCTTTTAAATGGTACCGACTTTGCCGGTTCCCGGTATACCACAAATCTCGTGGGAAATCGCAAAATACCGTGACCGTCGCTCAGGGCGGTACTCTGACGGGAAAAGTACCGAGGTGAGCTCTGTAAAAAGCAACGTTTAGACTCTTCGGAAATTCAGCTCGAGACCTGGATCTATCGTTCGAGAACTACCGGGTATTCTATTGATCAACACCATCAGCCGCGAGATCGCGAGGGTTGTCGAGACTCATATTTGCTGTCTGTGGCATACTTCGGTCCCGCGTTGCAGGGAATTTTGTGCTTCCCTCCGTGCTCGGTCTGGTGATTTCGGTCTTGCCCCCTGGGAAAGCGGTCAGGTCTAACACCACATTCGTATTTCTTTACACGATGATGAGCGCAACCGTCGCCATTCGTGGACCTCTGCAGGACTATCGGCGGCCGCGAAGCAATGTCCACCGCTCCACCCGTGTGCGGTAAATCATGTGTACAACCTCTAACGGTTTTTTCAGACGCCCGCCGACGTTGCGGACTACAGGAACGTTTCCGGTTAATACTGTAGTGAAATCGTTTTCCATTCTTGTTTCTGTTCAGGTTCGATTCAACTCATATTCGCGTTGTCGTTCACCAAACTCAGCGCACAAGCGATGGCACGTTGCGACCACACGAGACCACCCTTCACCAGCCTCGGCGCGCCGATCATTCCTTCGCGCGAGCCTTCTTTCCCCCGCCGTACTAGCAGTGCATTTCTCCGCGTCGCGGATGCACAATACTCGATTTTTTTGCTGGCGTGCTGTTGGGCAGTGTAGACGGCATATGCCGCGCTATAACTTCCGCGGTCGCTGACGGGGCAAGCGGCGGGTTGACACGGCAAGACCCACGGGTTATGTCATCAGTCATGGTTCTGCCACCTGCACGCGCTATGGACGTGCCGACGGCATGTGCCATGGAACTTGCGAAGGCTGTCCACGGCTTGTGCCACTGCAACCCCTCCGTGGCAAATAATCACAAAAAAGCTCCTGGCAATATCCATGGCGACTTCCATGGATAAATCCCTGGCAAACCTTGCGCAGCAAGCCCCACGGGAAGTCCTCGTACACGTTTTTTACGGCAGTCAATGGCAACGCCGTCCGCAAGTGCCGCGGGAGATCCTCCCGGCCGCTTGACCCCGCCCTTCAGGTCGAGACTTCCAACATGGCATAAGAAGGAGCCGTCGGAAGCCCACCCGGTACCCTGATCCCACCTAGCGCGGATTCCACTCCCACACAGAGTGGGTTCAGGTGGATGCAGACTGCCGTGGATATCGCTGTAGGGCTCCCCGCGGAGCGTGCCGTTGCGCTCGCCGTGAATCCCGCCGAGGGTAAAGTAGTGGGGTTTGCCTTACGCCCTACCGTGGCCCTTGCCGTCAAGTTCCGATCGGCCGGGCATGGTGTGCCGTGGGCATTGACCTCCGTGGCTTGGCGTGGGTCTTGTCGTTCGCCGTGGCGTCCGGTGGGGGCTTCTGTTGCGCTTGCCGTAGGGCTTGCCACGAGTACTACCGCGGCACTGACACGAACAAGTCAAGGAGTAGGACGGTCGGGCGAGGATCTTACAATAGGCCGTCAAAAATCCTACTCTCGAACAAACGCCTGCAGTCAGGGGTGAACCCTACTCTCGAACAAACGCCTGCATTCAGGTGTGAACCCTACTCTTGAACAAACGCCTGCATTCAGGGGTGAACCCTAATCTTGAACGAACGCCTGCATTCGGGGGTGAACCCCACTCTTGAACAAACGCCTGCATTCGGGGGTAAGCCCTACTCTTGAACAAACGCCTGCATTCTGGGGCGAACCCGACTCTTGAACAAACGCCTGCATTCGGGGGTGAACCCCACTCTTGAACAAACGCCTGCATTCGGGGGTGAAACCGACTCTTGAACAAACGCCTGCATTCAGGGGTGTTCTGAAATACCACACCGGGCTTTTCGCGATGTAACCGACGAATACGATAGTGAACAATGCGCCGCGAGATCGGCCTTGTGCGGCTCCCTGGCCGCCTCGTTTCTGAAGCGTAAGATCCGAAAGAACGGAGGGGAGCTCGCGAAAGGAAGGTGTACAACCGATGCAATATTTTGTCTGAGCTTTAAAAAAACAAGAACAGCCGCAGCAGTAGCGGCAGCATATAATGAATCGTGGCAGCAGTGGCACCACGTTCGCACTCTTTAATGCATATCTTGTCGTCGCGACTGGTCTGTCATTTAATACTGTGACCCCTTTCAGGGCACTGCGTATCGACCTATATATCTAGCCGCTGACGAGTAAAGGCCCCTAACCTATCAACGCGATCGGGCCCGCATGCTCTACTTGAACTTGCGGCGCGGTGACGATGCCATATAAGATAAGAGCTGACTTCCTGTACGAGAAGGTTCCACCGTTGTTTCCTCTTTTCCAAAGTCCACAACACATAAACTGAGAAGTGGTAGGCAGAGCATCGCCTCCATGGTGTGCAACAGAGCAGTCCTTGGCAAGGAGCAGCCTCAACGACAAACATGTTCAAGGCCCCGTCCTGACTATACACCCTTCATCTTTAGAAAAGGCGTTACCTACTGAGCATAGCGGTAAAAAGACCGATCGACTATCCAGCCCAGGGTAATCATAACAACACTCTCCCCCGAGATCTTTGGGGCGTATTCGGCCGTACGCTTACCTGCCCGCTTCGTTCCAATACCTGGGGAACCTGGGAGATGTATTTTGAGCGGACGCACGCGCAAGCGTTTCTATAAACGAAACGTTCGAAGTGATATTCGAAGCCGTGTACTCAACGACGTCAAATGAAGTGGTATTACCTCGTACTGGGCGATCTGGGAAAAGCACCGATCTATTACCCAGCCCAGGGTAATCCCCTATGACACATTTACGGGGCAGACCGTTGCATACATTTGGGGCTGCCGAGGCTCCCCGTACTTCCGAGGGTACACGGTGTCCACGGAACCAGCGTCCAGAGCTTCCAACGACGCACACTGGGCTGCAGGCCTACCCAAGGGGTGGCTCCACGTAAAAAGCGGTGACACCGGTCAAAGGCGCCGAGGATTCAAAAGAAGGGCGCTGGATACGATTTGGCCAGGTCCGACAACAAGCCCACCCTTCTGCTATACCTGGTAGCATTTACAGGGGGGCGTGTGCCTTCATCGCGCTCTGTCGACGCTCCAGGCAAAAAAGGGGTCATTCATCAGAGGTAAACCTTGAATCACCGCGCTCGAGCGCGAGTCTACACCAGGTGTGCTCTCAAGTCGGCGGGTTTCCACGCAGACGCGAGGTGTGTGTACGCTCTACAGGGGAAGCACCTGAATTCTTTCCCGTCTCTCCTTGCTTGAGAAGCCAACAGACCGACTTCAAACAGATGTTGAAAAAGCCCGACACGCAACCGCACGGGGTAGGCGCCTACGGAGTAAACTTGAACTCAACCGGGACCGTTCACGGGTCGGGTCATGACTCGCGGGCCGAGTCATTTAACCCGACCCGACCCGACCCGTGTGGTTTTGAAGACCTCCTGCCTCGACCCACAGGTTGGGTCATGCCCCGTGCACAGCCTTGAAAAGAAGACATTCGATCCGAAGACAGCCCTCTGGGTGGAAAAGTAAAGACCGCTTAGATATAAACATGAATACCAAGCGGTCTTTACACCCGAGCCTAGAGTGGTGTTGAGTGGAGTCTCCTCGGATAAGCAGTTCGGTCACGGTGGCAAGTGTTTGAGGAGGCAAACGTGCAACCTCCAGCTTGCAAACCTCTAATTGCAACCCCTACCGTAGGTATAGCGAGGCTTGGCACGCTTGCTTGCAACTAACCCCATGCCAGGGGCAACGCCAAAAAACAAAAGAAAAGGGTCTGACGCTGCTTACTCATCCTTGAGCCTACCTACAGCCCTACCGGCGGGGTGGTGGTGTCTCCAGGCGGGGCGTTTAACGACGCCTCCAACGCCCTCAACTCCGCGGGCGTAGACCGCATCTCGCGCTTCACCCTCTTCACTATACACAATACCTGAGACAGACCACGAGTATACGCGCACGTACCGCAAGGAACGCAAGCAAAACGAGCCGAGAGGTGTATAACAAAAAGCGAGGTTTTCGAGGGGGGTCGACAAACGAAGATGAAGGTATCACGGTACATATATAGGGGGCGAGGGGTGCTTTGGAGATGGGGGGGGGTGGGGGGGGCGGCATGCTTGCCTTATAGGGGTGGCACCTAACTTCGCCTGGGGATATTATCACTTGATTTTATTGTGAGAGCTATATACCTCGTCCACGACAGATTCTGAGAGACAAATAAAATTCAGCGCCATGACCAATCCCGAAAGCCTTTAGTGTAGATATAAATAGATCACGAACAATATGTTTGAAAAAAAGGGTATCTCAACCGATCATGGGTGAAAAAAAGGTGGGTTTTTTTTTCGGGTTGGTGGGGGGGAGGGGGGGGGGGGGGGGGGGCCCCCACCCCCCTGGGAAAG
>JBBMHQ010065476.1:0-13969 GCA_037834295.1 Postelsia palmaeformis
CCTCCCTCCCTCCCTCCTTCCCTCCCTCCCTCCCTCCCTCCCCTTTTTCCTCCACCCCTTCCCCTCCCTCCCTACCTTCCTATCCCCTCCTCTGCCTTCCTCCTCCCGTGTGATTGCTTGCTTGCTTACTTGCTTGCTGCTGTTACTCGGCCACGCGCGGGACTGCAGGTATCAGTTCCGCCAGGCACGGTGGTAAGAGATAGGGATAACGGGGGCGTTATTTTGGGGGAGCTGAGGGAGGAGGGCGAGCGTTTGCTGGTGGCGAAAGGCGGCCACGGTGGCAGAGGAAACGCGGCCACGAAGGTGAATAACACCGCCGGGTTGGCCTAGGAAACCCCTCCCGCGTGGAGGCAGGCACTCGCGTATCTTGGATAGGTCCGCAAAGGCTCCTGGAAGCCCACCGCCTCCGAGTCTCTATGTACACCTTGCGCGCTCTCAGCTATTCATTAATCACATGGCAACTGTAAACATAATATTGTCCTGTTTTGCTTTGGTTCCAAGTGGTTCGTTTCCGAAGCGCATATATGTGATTTATCACTCCTCTTGGCACTTGCCGTACTTGATTACTGTGCAAAGGGTAAGTTAGACGAGGGAGTCGACGATTACAGCAACCATTGTGGTCACTGAGTGACGAGGGTATAGTACAAATTTGTGTCGGAGTCACGATGCAAGGACACGCTACGCCACGGGCGTTAGCATGACTATACTGGTGCTCCTGGGGGCTCACGCTTCTCGTAGGCGGTTGATGACAGCTATCGTTGCATTTTCGAGGTCTCAACGGCATTTCACGCTGTCAGGACCCAGGGAATGTCGTGTTGCGGCCGTAAGACACCATGATGTGCGGTTTGTCAATTGTACGGTATTCAAGGCGTGTCGGTCACTGACTGCTGTGTTGCCGTCTGTGGTCTGCGGTGTGTGATCGGGCATCGCTTGCTGCAGATTTCGCGTGGTCAGGCGCCGAAAGCGTCTTCGGCGGGGTCGGGAGAGCGACGTTGGCTAGCTCTCGAGCTTCGACTGGTGGCGGACGTGGGGCTGGTAAGACCGGAGTTGGAGGGGTTTCTTGCCCCAAAAAACCCGTCAGCAACTATTAATAGTATAGGGACTACTGTAGCTGCGCCTCGTTTGGGGGGGGGGGGATATTGGAAATATTGTGGGATCATTTTGCAATGTGATAAAAGGTAAATTAAGCAAACTAACCCTTCGAAAAGTACTGCATTGAAAATGTAGTTGCAGTTACTAATCGTGTGGGGCGAAATTTTGCAGTGCCTGAGGGCCATTTAACAACATCAACCTCTGTAGCCTATGGAAGTATGCGACTTGCTTTTACGCCTAGTGTCGGATGATACACGGCGTGCAGGGGTAACGTAGGGTAGGGTAGGGTAGGGTAGGTGGGATAGGGTAGGGTAGGATAGGGTATTTCGTGGACTATTGGGCAGGGTAGAGTAACGAAAGTGTATTTCGTAGTAAAGTGCAGTGCTGTAGTGTGCCTGGTAGTCCAGCGTAGTACCGCAGGGGGGTTTATTGACCTACTGCAGTATAGCTCAGTGTGGTGTATTGCAGTGCATTGCATGCATTTTGTGCTGTGCTATTACGCGGGCCATATTGAATAGGACCTACGGTGCTCACAAAAACCTTTATATTTCGCTAGTTTTACCAACAATATTTGGTCCCATTTACTTTGGTCCGCGTGATAAGTGTATTGGACTTTCAAGTGTGTAGTGTAATGTCGTGTAGTGCGCACTTACTCGCGGTGAAGGAAGCTTCAGACATGCCCCTGAGCCTTCTTTGTTTACTACTAGCAGACGCCCCATACGAATGTTGTGTAGCACTGCCCTGCCTCTCGGTCAAAGGCAGACAGCTGCCGAAGGATACGTATACCAGTACATTTCCACGCGGGGCGTCGGCAGCGAGAACTATTCGGGGGGGGGTTGTTTTGTCCTCCGGCGGAATGATAAATAAATAAAGCTTAACCCTAAGCCGACTACTGCACTACCGTACAAAGACAGATGCTGAACTCGAATTTCAAGTAACTCGTTTCCCACACGGTACTGTATTGCAGTCCTAACCACACTTCCCCATATATACGTCACGTACCGTGTGGTAACGTAAGCCGTCGCTCCCATGGTAACAGCAGACCGGACTGCTGCTACCCTCGGGCGCGTGAGTGTGCTGCTTCGAAGTACTGATAGCTGATTATCCACGTGGTTTCTCTTTTTCTGTAGGTCGGCGTGCCCAGCGCGGGGAAGAGCACTCTGCTAGCGGCGGCCACGAACGCCAAGCCCAAGATCGCCGACTACCCGTTCACCACTCTCGTGCCGAATCTCGGTGAGTGCCCCCACACCGGACCGGAGTGGTATTTATTTTTCTTTCAAAGCTGCTCACAGGCGGGCTGAAAACAATTATGGGTGCTCGCGGATCAGGTCGGATTGGGTCGCCTATCCCGATCCGGCCCGACCCGACCCGTGAGATTTTGAAGACCCGACCCGACCCGACCCGGGAATTTTTGCAAACCTCCTGACCTGACCCGCGGGTTGGGTCGTGACTTGTGAACAGCCCTAAAGGTTCGATGGTAATCTGTCCTACCTGGTATGAAATTATGGTGAGGTAGTTTTTGTGTTGTTGTGAGTGGTCGCCACTGGGGAGTCCGTCGCTCTATTCCTACATTCCTGTTTTCCTACAGTCCTACTCTGGGCGGATACGTAAGGACGGTTTGGTATTGATGTCAAAGTCGAAAAGCTCCCCTTTGTTTTGCGTCGTAAGTAGTACTAGATGCCAGGTACCAGGTATGTGGGACCGGAGTCTTCAGGACCCGTACAGCTGCTCGTACGATCGTGAGACGATTTAATAGGGTGCTAGATTTGCGGAAGGGGACTTCTGAAAAATCAAGAATTTGTTTTGTTTTGTTTTGTTTGCATCCCTAGGAGAGACAGAAGGATTGCTTTTGTTCACCATCCCGGGATAGCCGGTTTGCCTCTCCATGATAGTACTGCCGCCATCGCCACCGCTACCGCCGCCACCGATTGAAGCCTCGAGTCTCGAGTCCTTTTATTTTTCGCCGAAGATAGCCGCAACAACCGGACAAGTCAAGGGCACCTGGTATGCCGTAGCGCAATCAGTACCTATGCCACACGTCCGATAGTAGAAGTGGCATCCGGCACGTACGCACCCAAGTACCCCAGAACACCCGGGCACATATGCTATAGACTAGACATGCCATAGACCAGACTATTAGGATGAATAGCAGGTTTTCTCCCTCAACACTTTCGTTTGAAAAAAAACACAAGACACAAAACTCGGGCTGTCAGATCGAAATAAACTTCTCAGCTCATGCTGTACCAGGTACTGGTACTTTTTTGCATGCGTTAGTGCGATCAGCCGATAGCGCGTGCAATATTCTACAGTGGCGATACTACTAATACTGTGCATTGCTATACTGCAAAAATTGTCCCTCACTAGTCCACCACGAAATTGGTCTCCCAAATACTTTGGTTGTGTCTGAACCCCTTTGAGGCAAACTGCGGTCCCGTTTTAGGGGCTAACCACTCTAATTCTGACTAATTTGTCTCCAAAACGAGACTGCAGTACTGGAAGGGTTGAAGTGGAAGAAGCCACTGCTGTAAACATATCCCATTTTATTTTCAAGTAGCTTGTACCTTGAGCGTTGGGTAGGTGCAGTTGGCCAAGTAAATTTGTCTCCTATAGGGGGCTGACTGCATAGTCCCAAAAGGATTGAAGTGGAGTAAGCCACTGCGAACAATATCCCATCGTATATCCAAGTAGTTTTTCACCTAGGCGTGGATGGGTGCGGTTGTAGTCCGAGGGTTTATAACCCGTTCAGAAGTGCACTCCCCGTCATGGAGACAATTCACTTGGAATTTGAGTCGGATTTAGGTTTATGTACAGTGCACTGCTAAAAGTGACCTATGTTATATATATATAGCATCACCGAACAGTGCAACACCCCCTTCACCTCGCGCACCCGCACCCACGCACGCACGCCTCTTGCTCTCCAGGAGTTTGCGACCCAGAGGCGTTAGGGTTCAAAGGAGGAGGGATGGTTCTGGCCGATATCCCCGGCTTGCTGGAGGGGGCGCACAAGGGTGTCGGCTTGGGCCGTGCTTTTTTGCGGCACGTCGAAAGGCAAGTCCCGCTCGTACGATATTTAGGGGAGGGGGGGGTGTGTGCTCGATCTCATGCATGGCCGTAGTTTAGGGGAGAGGGGGAGTCATGACAGGGAAGGGGGCGGGCGTTGCTGCGCGGACTAAGGATTGTATAGACCATGGTCCAGCTTCGACAGAATGGTTGGGGGTTTTTTACTGTAAGCCTTTTCGGCCTTAAGGACCCCCTTCGAAGACTGCACTCCCGTTGTGGACACATACGATATTACTTGGAATTTGTGTAGCATTTAGGCTTATGTGCAGTGGAGTACTGAAACGGGTTTGACCCTAAACATGAGCCTAACCCCCGCCTGGGAATTTCTCGGAAATTTCTTGGGAAGACATGAATATTTACCAAGGAGTGAGTGTGGACTATCATATCAACCCTTTGGTCGAAGCCGAAGCTAGGCCAAGTGGTCGGAATACACTGCTGCCGCGGTTTGGGGAAGAGGGGGTGATTGCATGCCTTGCCCACTTTTCGTTTCCATCGTGCCTCTGTGAGCCCTGTCCGACTTGTAGATGGTGTTGGATGGAGGTCCCTTTGAAATAACGGTACTCGTAGGGACTAGGGACTGCTTGCTGCCTGGATAGGGGGTTGAGAGGTTGCTCCATAAGTGGAAACGCTTGTCCCAGAATTGTGTCAGGTTGTGGTGATGCTGGTGGTTTCCCGGCTGACCTGTTCGTTCCGGTGGCATGCTCCGTGATGACTGTCGCAAAGCCGGTTTGTGTGCATATTTATTTGTACTGTGTTTTTGTTTCTTGTCCTTTATTCCAGAGCTTTGCTCGGGATTTTATCCCGCGGTTTTTTGCAGGATGTGAGATACTCCTGTGGTTCCGTGATGAGTGTGAAACCTCGTGCCCGCACAAGCGCATCATGAGCTTCAATATCCTGCTCCCGCGCCACGGAAATGCGTGAATCCCGTTCCCGCAGAAACTCGTCCCGCACAAATGACAACATCCCGCACCCGAACAAACACCCGCACAAGAGAGACAAAATACAACCCCGAACGAATCGCATGCACTTCACGTGCGGACAGCTACAGCTCCCTCAGAGAAAAACGACTATCATTGGGTGTGTGAAGGCGTCGGATGCACCACACAGCAGTCAAAGCCAACCAGAAATCCCGCGGTTTTTGTGCGGTTTGTGCGGGATTCGGGATAAAACCGTGGTCCCGCGGTATATGTCAAACCCCGTACCTACACCAGCGCGTGCCGCGCAAATTCGAATATGCCGCTCCCGCGCCACGGAAAGTTGTAAATCCCGTTCCCGCACAAACGCGTCCCGCGGTGGCCACATCCACATCCCACACCGATAGTGCCGTTTATTCCCGAGGCAACCGGGTCCCGCGGTACATCGTCCCGGAGTCGAAAAGGCGTCCCGAGGAATACCCGTATTATCCCCATGTAGTCCTTGGTTCTTAATTTTGTACCCGTTCTTGGTGTTGTCCACACTTCTCATTTGTGTGTGCTTATGTACTTATTTCTTCATCTGTGCTTGTTTCATAATCTCGCGCTCGTTTTTCAATGTTGTGCATCGTATTAATGTGCTTGTTTCTCACTATTGTATTTGGACTTCAATCTCGAGCTTGTTTCTTAAGCGTGTGTTTTTCTCAATATTGTGTATGTTCAATAATAATGTACTTTTGTATTGAGTAAATTGGGCTTGAGTTCTGAGTGTGTATGTTTTTCGTACGTTTCGCGCTTGTCCCCTGTCCCCGCAGGTGTCGTGCGATAATTCATGTAGTCAGCGGAGCATCGCCTGATCCAGTGGGAGATTTCAGGGCGATCAACCAGGAGTTGGCGCTTTTCTCGGAAGCGTTGGCCTTGAAACCGCAGGTGATTTGATTGGCCTATATCGACGTCATTTGATTGGCCGACAATGAAACCTCAGGCGGTTTGACTGGTCGACAATGCAGTGCAGGTGGTAGAATCGACCGACAATGAAGCAAATCACAGGTCATCTTATTGGCCGCTACTGATGGTGAAACTGCTGGTTATTTTTTTGGCGCAATAGCGAAACTGCAGATCATTTGATCAGCCGATAGTGAACTTACACACGAATCGATTGGCCTCCAACAGTTGAATTTTACCGGTAGGTGACGATTGGCCGACAGTGATACTGCACTCGATCTTCTTGGCCGAGCCCGAAAGTGGAACTATAGTTGATTCGATTGGCAGACAGTGAAACTGCAGGTGATTTGATCAGCTGACTTGATCAGCTGACAGTGAAACTGCACGTGTCTGGAGTAGCCGACACGGAAGCCGCAGGTGGAATAATTTTTCAAGACGTGAGCCTGCAAGTTATTCGACTGATCGATGGTGAAACTACAAGTAATTTTTGGTTGGCTGACAGTGAAACTGCAGGTGATTTGATTGGCCGCCACCAACGAAACTGCAGGTGGCTTGACTAGCCGACAGTGAAAACTGCAAGTAAAACCGCAGATTATTTGATTGGCCGACAGCGACATGGCACTTCATTTGACTGGCCGACAGTGAAACTGTAGGTAATGTGATTGGCGGGCAGACAGTGAACCGTGAAATGAACTGAGCTCCCCGTTCTTGAACCAGATTGGCGGACGAAACCATTGCACTTGGTATTCTTGATCCTCGGGCAGTGAGCCTATTATAGCCTCTGTCCACCCCTCTTCCGACTACTCTTGGGTGGTGTTGTGCCCAGTACCTCGCCAGTGGTGTTGGTATTCAACAAAAAATGACCGGGTTGATTCGACTACTGAACAGTTTGTATGTTATGTGGTAGGCCAATCAGTGTCATCTGATGATGTAGTGATACTGTTGGACTGGTACCTACTACTCGTACTTGAAAATCATCCTGCAAAAGTACTCAAGTAAACCTCCGATGTTCGTAATTGTATATTGATTGTCATCCCTTGATTTTTCAGCGACATGAACCATGATAAAGTTGCGAGTATAGGTTATCGATTGTTGCCGTCTGGATGGTATCGGGTGGGCTCCAATGGTGGTTTCGTTATCTCAAACCTGTGGTATGTGTTTAATCTTTGATCCGTCTTGTGTTCTCCTACGTACCACGATAGTGTGTTGGTATATGATACTCTGTCGTTCTATACGATTTGGTATCTCTGATTTTTCCATGTTTTCTTCTTACATTGTATGCGCTTATCTATGATTGTGCTGTATTTTCTCATCATGATGATGCGTTTTTGTTCATGATTTGTGATATGCTCTCTTCCCACGGTAGTGTGTTAGTTGGCACATTTCATCTGTGGTGTGTTTTCATATCGCTTCACAACTGTGATACGGTTTCTCTTGTTTCTGTTGGTATGTGCTTATCTTCGATCTATGATACGCGTTCTTATGTACCACGGCAGAGTGTTGTCGTTGGCCTATTTTTATTTTTATTTGTTGTCACGGTGTGTGTGTCGCTGATTACACCAGGTGGTGGTGTTGAACAAGATCGACCTGCCAGAAGTGGATGCGCGAAAGAAGGAGCTGGAGAAGGCCCTGCAAGAGCACATGGGACATACCAGGTTGGACGCTTCGACCGCATGAAACCGCCTAAGAAACCGCCTGTGTACGACGGGGTAGCGGTCGCACTTCGCGGCCTACTACTACTGTAGTACTGCCCGTGGTGTATCCTTGAAGCACCGGGAAATATTGTGACCCTATCAAGCAGTTCAACTACTGGGTCTGCTGCGCTCGTAGGAATAGAATGCCATATCAACAGCTCTCATATTGTCGCGAGATGATTTTGCGAGCAAATTTCATACTGTGTGTGTAGTGCGAGAACCTCGGATTGGTCCGTCTGCATTCGGATCTGCTGCGGCTTCCAATTAAATCCCGATTCCCTTTCGTCGGAACGTTTCCAGTGTGAACAGTAACCCCACCTGCATTGTACTACAGTACGTACTGCTGTCGTGGCAATCCCCCTTGCATGCACACGCCGCGTGCTCGTTTGTTTCTGCTCTCATATTTCGAAGGACGTGTGCAAGCATGATGTATACCTACAGTGTTCATTGTACAGCATGGCCACGCTGTAATCTTCACTGGAAGTCATCGTGAGATGTTCCTCAGGGAGGATATCGTGACTACAGAAGGAGACATTTACCTCCATTTTACATATTAACACGGGAAACCATAGTAAATAGGACCAACCATTGTAAAGGGGTATTATATAGGTAAATAGGGCCAACCATAGTTCGTAAAAAAAGAATATTATATAGGTAAATCGGACCAACCATTGTTGGTAAAAAAAGGGGTATTATATAGGTTTTGGCGTGTCCACACCGTGGGTCCTATTTACTATGGTCCCCGGTAATACTATACTCGGTAGGTAGCAAAATCGTTTCGTACAAAACTCTCGAAAATCGGAGACCACTCTAAAAGGTACGTAGACCTACACACACCCTATTATTAGCTTGACCAAGCTTGCAACCACAGTGTAAGTTTTGAGGAAAAGTACCGATCTCTCAGCGCAGCCTTTTTGTGTTTTTGGTTTTTCAACATGTTCACAAGAGAGAAAGTATGAATGTGGCGCTGATAGAACGAGGGCTGTATAGGTCCATACTGGTAAACCTTTTCCCAGCTACCTTTTTTCTTGTATCGTTGTACCAGGTCCTTGACTTCCAACCCAAACCCTATACCCCCGACCACAAGGGAAATTTCTTGAAGAAATATCGGGATGAGGTTGTAACGAGGAGCTAGTGCGTGCTGTAAACTCTTCTTAGGAGGACGCCATGTTCATTTAGGGAAGGGCTTTTTTATTCACGAGAAATATCCTCGGTACCCTTACCCGTGTACACAGGCTGATGGCTATCAGCTCCGGTGAGGGCACTCACGTGTCAGAGCTGATGCGGAGAACAAGGCTTTTTTTGGACGGGGTGGAAGCGGAGGAAGCTGAGAAGGAGCGTCTAGAGATGCTCCGAAAGGCCGCAATGGGAGGCGGTGGGGATTCTCCTGATGAAGGTGCACATAGCACCGCCGTTGTTGTTGTTGTTGTTGTTGTTGTTGCTGCTGCCGGTGATGGTGGTGATGGTGGTGCTGGCATCGTTGTTGTGGTTGTTGCTGCTTTTGTTGGGGTCGCTGCCGATGTTGTTGCTGTTTTCGACGTTGCTGTTCTTGTTGCTGCCGCTGTTGCTGTGGTTGCTGGTATTATTGTTTCCGTTGGCGGTGTTGCTGCTGTGGCTATTGCTGCTGCCGTTGTTTTGTGTTGTTTTTGTTGCTGTCGGTATTGCTGTTGGTATTGCTGTGGGCGTTGCTGCTGCTGAGGCGTTGGTTCGTCCCGTGATCACTGCAAAACACCTTCAGTCCTAATCCCAAGTAGTAGTTCACCCCGGAAACAAGAATGAAGTTGCAGTGATGCTACGTAACTGTAAAGGAAGTGACCAACCGTGACATTGTCTTGTCTCTGTGCTTCCGTGACGCGGTTGGGTGCGTGTTCCTATGGTCGTGATGGTGTGCAGGGGAAATATCGGAAGACGCAGCAAGGGTTTTCGGGGCCGGCGATAACCGCTGGATAGTGCGCGACACAAGGCTGGTGCAAATGTCGCTGAACACCGACTGGGACTACTACGGAGCGGTCGACCGGTTCTTGAAGGTGCGTGCTTTGTCGCGGTATCGCCCCGTGTAACGGCCATGGGTTTCATTGAGGGTGTTTTAGGTTCCCGCGCTAAAATGCGGGCATTCTCCTGTTCGGTATTTGCGGTCGGTCGTTCTCTGTATTCCGGTCGAAGGCGCGGCATGCTGTAGCGGTGTAGCCGTCATTTTTTTGGCGAAGAGCTACAAAGGCCCACCCGCGCGATGAACGCTGGGTGTTATCGTTATCTTCGGTGAAGTGAAGGCGCGACATGCAGAGCACAGTGGCATGTGCGGCGAACCGAGTGCCCATTCAGCATGCTTCGCCGTCATGTTCCCGAGTTGCTATGTTTGTGTTTGCTCACTACAAATGCGATCTTGTCGAAGCGACCCGAGGAATGATTTTACCGCGAGGCTCGTCATATGTTCAATCTGCATGTGACATCTTCAACATTGGTCGGTGTCCTTATGTGTTGATGTTTCGGCCACGTTTTCCTGCAGCTGCTGGGCTGAGTTCATCCATACCGTAATTGTAATGGCACCCCTCTTGCCTCCCGAACCTTAACGCCTCGGTGATAGGTTATGGAGTCGCTCGGGGTACTCCAAGAGCTTCGGGACGAAGGGGCACTGAATGGCGACATGGTACTAGTCGGCGAAAGAGAGATCGCCCTTGCGGAGCCACCAGAGAATTTAGGTCAACCGTTGACCGAATAGCCCATCGACGGATATACCAGTCGGCGGACTAGGCCACTATCAATATGTGCCTCGGCAGCCCGGTCATGGTTAGTAGAACAAGGACGGCGTTAGTAGAATCAGAATAAACAGCCTGAGGGATTTAAATAAATCAACGTCTTGACAGAAGAACCTCCTCTCCCGCTGAACCACCAGATAATTTACGCCAACCCTTGACCGAATAGTCGATAGGCTGATATGCCGATTAGGCCGATTATACTAATAGTCCCGATCGGGCCGGCCGATATATCGGATGGGTCAATTCGGTTGATTCAGGCTGATAAGTGTCTTGACACTCCGGGCATGGTTAATAAAACAACGACGGCACTTAGTGAAGTAAAATCGATCTCCAGGGAGGCAGGGGGGGGGCATACTTGCAACGTCTCTGCGATACGTCTGTCTCTGTTCCTATCGCCTGCGTATCAGGTCTCCTGTGCGGGAGTCGACTCCGCGCACGCCATCACACGCTCCTCCCACCGATCGCCTCGACACATAACTTTCCCGTAATGTTTGTGAGGTGCATGCCGTCTGCTCCCGACGGACGACGTTGCCACCGCAGAAAATGTGCCGCTCTAATTCCGAGTTGTCAGTTCCTTAAGCATGAATGAGGTTCGAACATTCGAAGGGATCAACCCACCAAGGTGGCGTGGTGGCGCTGACCATATATAGAGCCCGAGAGACACACCCATCTGGACCCAACGTGCGCGTTTGGTATTTTCGTCACCAAAAAACTTTTGCCGAATGCGGTACGAAACCCGTGCTACTTCCTGTACTTTAAAAACGAAACGCGGGTAGAGGTACAACCACTGAAAACGGCTGTTTTTGCAAAAACGGCCTTAGTTCGCAGTAGAAAACGGTTTTCATGTTGCTGTTGAAAGCGGCTTTGGTTTGCCGTAGGAAACGGCTTCAACTCCCTTCACCGTTGCCACCCACATGCTTGCGAACGACCTACTTCCAAATAGTTTGGTGAAAACTTCGCAAAATCAAGAGGTCCTACTTTGCGATCGGGAATGGATACCACTGCAAAGATGAAGTTACTCTACTCGTCAGCTAGTTCCGAGCGAGGTTCCCCAAGTATGGTGGATTCACTCCTAGGAAGACCCCGATGATTAATACTTATCATCAACGTTGACTCCAGGCTGTTCGGATTCATTTCTAGAAAGACCGCGATGCTCAGCACTCATCAACGTTTTACTATAGGCTGTTCGCACCGTATGATATACAGTAATGTAAAATCCAAGAGGTACTCCTGTCCGTGTTGGTGTACCCGTTGTGGGGGATACGCCACTGAGGGCTAAGCAGCCAGAGCTCATGACGTTCCTCTGGGCCCAATTCGCCCTCCTCCTCAACTGAACAGTCCGAAAATTCGACCACCCGCCAAAAAACATTTTCTTATCTAGTCGTGTTCAGCCTGCTGTGGCATAATTTGGACCAGAACTTAAGCGTCGCAAACTTGGTAAGCTTGCCCATATATAAGACGCGTCCTACCATAAATGCAGCACATTTCCGCTACAATGCTTCCTGGATGACGGGATTCCTCAACCCAAAATCGTCGGAGTGCGAGTCTTGTTTCGAAAAATGATGCTCTTGTATACTTGGGCCATGGTATTATTCATGGGGAAGGAATTCGATTTTTGCTCAAGCGAGTTTTCGGGTGAGGTATGGAGCTTCTCAAGTGAGGAGCCTCAGAAAAAATAGGGTGAACCTCCATCGCAGAACGCCTGACAAGCCTCAAGGCTTTCGCAAAGGTGTATACTTGAAAGTGTCATAATGTATGCCGGCGCGGGAACCGTTCCCGATCCAGAACTACCGGTATGTGCAAAGGGAAGATGCCAAGCCTGATATTACGTACCATGCTGCCCGAGGGGCGAAGGAACTGCAGGTACATGTAAGGCTCTTCGGATATCCAAATCAATTTCAATTAGGTTGTATGTATAGCAGGAGCTTTGGTACGTGGGTATGGCCTACATGGTACCAAGTGGGATCAGATGCCAGGTGGGCCTACGGCGGCTCCTGCATAGGGCTGACTATATTTCTGCACCTTGTGGGTGGAAATAGGGTGCCATATGGAAATGGGCCCACTGCGGGGTCAAAGTATCAAATGGGAATAGGGTGCTAGGTGATATAATCACATGCCGCTGGTGCGAACGCAGTGGCAGCATGATTTCAAGCTCACGACAACTATAAATGAAATATACCTGAAAGTACTTTGGAAAGTTGAAAAAATGGCTCTCGATCTCTGAACGAATCAAACGTATCTGTTGCTAATAATGTTGAAAGCAGCGTAGGGTTCACCCCACCTCACACAAGATTAGCAACTTGAGCTTGGCCCGAATTACGGCATGAATTAAGTTGTGCCAAGTACTGTACATCAAGCTGCGTATTCACGCACGAAAGCACCAGGTAAAAAGCGCGCCTGTCCGGAAATTTAGGGACCGTTCAGGCATTGTCTTCACTATTCACTATTGATCGGACCTTAAAAAAAGTGGTATACCAGGGCACATCATTAGCACCAGTCGCCGTACACTGCCAACAAAGATAGACTCCACCCGTGTGTTGCTCATTACAGACCGAGGAGATAACACATGTCACGGAACACTGACGGCATGCCAAGTCAGTCAGTACCAACGGCGGAGGTTTGCTTGTGGCACAGGCGGGGGCGATGCCCTGGTGATCATCACCGTCGCCAAAAAAAAACAAGAGCACGGAACAACGTGGCAAAATTTTAGCTGGAGAGGGAGTGACAATGCCATCGAGGTGGCATCGGTCTTCGTCGCAGCTCCATCTCCCTCGGATTGGCTCCGGAAGGTACAGCAAGAAAGCCACAATGTTGAGGTTCGCTTGTTTTATTTACATTCACTTGGATCTACAACCCTGCCCCTTCGAGCCGGTGCAAATTGAGGCGCATCCGCGCATGGTCCTACTATACTGTACCTGGTAAATCACAAGACTGATCGCCCAGCGATGGCCCCAACCCACGCGACTGTTCACCACGCCGACCATTCAACGACACACTTCGCAATCGCGTGTAAGAAATATAAGCCCTTGTCTTCGACAAGAAGTGCTGACCGACCGGGCGAAAACGCCATGTCGAACCTACAATAAGCCATGACATCGAAGGGTATATCGTACTAAGCATCCCACCCACGAGATCAGCTCCATTTACACCGGAAAGAGAGGCAAAAAAACACGAATTGAAACGGCCATCAGCGCCTGACCATGGTCAAGTAGAGCCTAGAATCATCAACAGAATCACACCAGTCTAACCCACCCGCTCAATAATACATCACATTTGAACTTGATACGGATGAACAACACAGTAAAAAACAATAACTACAGCCCCTCCCCAGCCCACTAAGCCGCAACTATTACTCCTCCCTATCGGGGTTCTCGCGGTTGATGCGGCCTAACAAAGGCAGCTTGTTCGGAAAAGCACCCGTCGATGACGTCACCACCGAATACGCCACGGCCGCCAGCATGGCCACAAACACAACGTCCGAACCCGCATCCGCCAGAGGTATCAGCTTGTA
>JBBMHQ010065498.1:0-13967 GCA_037834295.1 Postelsia palmaeformis
CGCCTGCGCCGTAGCACGGACCTCGCATGCTCGTCCTCGCTTTCGTCGTCGTCGGACCTTGCCAGTGCCGCCAAGCGTATCTTCGTTTTTGGAGGACATGCCTCAGTACGAGCGCGACGAGCGTCCACGCTGCGCCCTCGTCTATACCAGGAGCCAAGTTCATGTTGGACGCAGGCACACTGCTGTAGCCTGCCGAACAAGCGAGACCACCTACAGCAGCAGCCACGTCCTCCAGCCTATGTGATGTAGGTGCTCGGACTTGTTGGGGATGACGGGACTGTCAACTTATTGAGATTCTTGCAATTACACCCGAGTTTTGTATCACACGTACTTCTGGCAAAAAGGGCGATTTTGAGTTTTAAATCGAGGGATCTCGACCTACGCAAATGGCTATATTTAAATTGTTTGGAAGAGTCGAAATATCGCCCTCTCTTGAGCTTTATAAAACTCTACGGAGCAGTCAATTCTCGCGTTCATGTACCTATGACCAACTATCATGGGAAATTTTTGAAAGGGTCTGAGAACTGGCTGTTTTTGACGAAAGCCAGCGATTTACTCGACGGGACCGTCAAAAACACCGGTAGACTCCTCATCAGATGCTCCCCGTAGTTTTCCGGGAGCTTTCTTGAACACTTCTTCTCCGTTTTTCCAGGGTCGTAGTGTTGTTGTTGTAGTTGGACTGTTCGTCCATATTTCCAGAGGACATCATGGTTTTTCATCAAAAATCTGCCAAGATCCATTATTTCTGGCCTCAGTTCTGACCAACAGTTAGCAACAGCCTTATTTCTGACCCTCCGGAGGAAACTGATTGGCTGCTCCAAAAAATAGCCCACGACTCTGGAGAAACGGGAAATTGTTCCTGAAAGCTCGCGAAAAACTACGGGGAGCATTTGGAGAAGCCTATCGGTGTTTTGGGTTTCCCCGCCGAGTAAAACGCGTATATTCGGCCTAAAAACTCAGTTATGAGAGCTCAGAAATAATTTCCCATAATGGTTGGTCTAAAAACTCAGTTCTGACTTCTGAGAGCTTATAATTAATTTCCCATAATAGTTGGTCTTTTACGATATATTTTGGTTGCTGGCGAATGTATGTATGTTGTGCTTGTCGTACCCAATGCGAGGGCATTGTATAATGCATTACGATGTGTTATCTCTGTGTCGTAGTTTGTGACCACAGAGCTTGTATCTCACTAGGGTGTAAATAATCAGCACGGACACTGGGAATGGTGGATGCCGACGAGTAGAAGAACAGTCTTATGTGAAGAACACACACACATGATATGTTACCTGGTACTTGGTACAAAATTAAAAATGGCGTATAGGCGAAACGTGCTCCGCAGCTTGCAAAGCTGAGTATCAAGTATTTAATCAGTCGAACTCACAGCTGACGTCTTTCATATTTCATGCAAAAATTTACCTGGTACCTGGTACCTCGGTATACATGAATACACGTATAATATATTTCATCGACATGCACCGAAATGTTGCAATGCCCGTGGCCCATACGAATGCTTTTTCTAGATTTACCTATAATATTAATAATTATCCTGATGGCGAGTTTTTTCACTCACTGTGGTAACTCATGAAGGCGACATGAGTCTACATACTATATTGCTGCGAATGTATCAACAGCAGAAGAGACCAAGAATATTTACGATATTGAGCTTCCTCAACGACGGCGTACGTTTGTAGTACGTAGATGTTCGTTCGTGTTCGTTCAGAATACAATCCGTATTGGCCCAGCATGATGCATCGCAGATATGACTATTGCAGGTATTTCTGAGGTCGCGCCTCATTACCAACAATTACTACTAGTAATCGGGTCAAGGATTGCAAAGCTGCACTGCCGGGGCGATATTTGATAATCAAGCGTTACGTCCGTGAACCAAGCTGACGAGCTCGTGGCTGAAGCTAGCACCTGGTGGAGCAAGTATGTACTGTAATTCTGCAGTATTCAAAGCCTACAAGTGTGGCAGAAAGCTCGCAGCAACTGCAGCTATGGAAGTACGCCGGCTTGGTCGTTTCAAATACGGCATACCGGCACACTTGGAGAATTTTTCGAAGGTAATCGGAACTTCCCAAACGTTGAGGTTTAATCGCACCAAGCGCGGCGAAGAAGATGCGCAAAGCTGCGCATACTCGTACCAGGTACGGCAACGGTACGTACTACAAAGTTACAGCACTATCTAAGCCCACAAGAATGAATGGTTGAAAGCTCGAACCAGGTACGCTTGAGAATATAAAGAAAGTTACGCACGCTTGTGCCTATCACGAGTACGTTAAACGACAATATTTTCTCGCGAAAAATGGAATCCCAAAGTTGCGGGTAGTCCGAATTGCGACGCGATACTCGCGCAAAAGCTTCTTTCGGGAAAACAGATCTGCACCATAGCGAAGCACCCCCTGTGATTACGACCGGGAGGGTAAGCACGCCTCTCGCGGCTGGAAAGTACGGATCAAGATCGACTGCGCCGTATCCACCCCTTCCGCTTATAACACCGTAGACGCCACATCTCCGACACCATACTCACGGGGCAGGCGAACTGCAGCTCGAGAGTTGGTAGCAGGCTGGTTTGTTGGTAGACTTGGAACCCTTATGGTTGTCTTTCATCAGGCAGTCGTTGCGACGTACGTGGCATGTTATTAAATGCTGTTCGACTTACGTTTCATTAGTTCCGAGTAACTAGGTAGTGCACACTTGAGTTCGCAAGCTAAGCAGTACCTGGTACACTATTACGGGGCACCATAGTAAATATATGACCGAATATTGTCAGTGACAACAGTCAAATATGTAGGCTTTATTGTGGTCCACAGGTCCTATTTTCCATGGTCCCCCGTAATAGTTGCAAAGGCTTTTCATCGCACAAACTGTTGTGCATCTGATTTAAATGACTTGACAAGCTCAACAATGAAAAAGGGGACCGGTTGCAACGATGTAAGGAGACAGCCAGGGTAGGCTTTTCAAACAACATACTTTTCGTTTTTGTTTGCGACAATGACATTGTTCGCAAACGCGACTTTCATGCAGGGGAAAAAATGAGAAATAGGCAACAACTAGCCTATGGTCAGAATATATTCGGTACGACTGCAGTACAACAGCTGCTACTGTAGTCGTCATCGGAACAGTGACATTGATATTCGTCTCTGAGTTGATGCGTACTCACTACAAATAAATGAGAATGCCTTTGCGAGTTTCTTAGTGGGGATATTCGGGTAAATTATATATATATGCGGCGACATTACGTTGTTCTTTCACACGACGTACACAGTTCGGTTTGTTGTGCATCACCATCAGGAACGATACTAGGAACGTTACTATAACGATGCTAGGACGTAGCAGGGAACGGCGCTAGGACGTAGCGGGGGATTGCGCAGGGAACAGGACAGACTGTCGTAGAGTACGCTTGCCCGTGTATACTGCTGCACATAAGGAACATAGCACGCGCATACTCCAATATCGACGATGCTTTCTTTCCCACCTCCTCATAAATCTACACCAGGTACTGTTTTCTGCTGTGTAGTGCATGTATTCTAGAATGTCATGTATGAACAGTGTGATATGATATCATATCGTATATAATATAATCCTACAAGTAGAATATAATGGAATAGCACACCACCACCACACCAACGCCACGCCAACAACAAGTTCAACTCCACAATGGCATCCATCCACCTTCCCACCACCACCGCGCCAGCATCACCACTAACCGCTACAGTAACGCCTCACAAACTATCTATTCTACATATTGATAGTGGATTCTACTATTGGTCTTGAATGACTTCAACATGTCATCGATGGCGGCATCAGAAGCAATCCGGGCTTCGCGCGCCGCGGCAAGGGGGGCCTGCTCTCTGGCCTTGCGCTCTTCCGGTGTTGTAGCGTGACTCTGAGCCAGCGACACGCTATCTACGAGATCAGTGAGCGAGCGGCGGTTCGTCCACTTCTTGACGTCCCGGATTTGAAGATAACCCTCGACTCCGCTGTCGTAGGCACGGACACACAGCCACGACACCTGGGCCACATATATAGGGAGACCTTGCGAAGTAAGTGTGACGGAGAGCCTTGCCAGCAGACTAGTCCAACCCGATTTTTTGCTGTCTCCACCGTATGTGGTGCCATCGCTGCTGTTGCTCTCTTGATCTCCTTCGTAGCTGGTGTCGTCCTCTCCAGCGCGATCAGGTTGCTGCCCACCTCCAGACGGAGACTGTGGTTCTATTGGCTCCGAATTGCTTTCTTCCTCCGCAGGTGGTGCACGTTTCGTGCATCGCCCAGCTGCTCTGCCGCGCTTAGACTTGACACCCCGAGGACGCCCAGCCCTCTTTACTATTGGCTAGTGTTTGTGTGTGGATACGTTCTCGCGCGTGGCTCTATTTATGTGGGTGTGTGTTGCTCTGGAATTTTGAGCGGCCATATCTCGTTCATTTTTTTTTCGGACAAAATAAATATAATCCCCTAGGTGCAGGTCCAATTCGTCCAAATCCGTTGAGTTTTTCGGGCTCGCGGGTTCAGCTATTCCACATAAAACGAAATTAACTTCGCCCCTCACAATATATATGAGGGTTTCTGTCTTTTTCTCCCCCAAAACTCGTTAAAAAAGACTTGACTTCTCATCATGAAGCTGGTCGATGAGATCTGTTCAAAAGCGCCGTCGAAGAAAAAAAGACACAACACGTTCGTTCATATAAGCCAAATACGATCACGGAAAAAACACGATTTTGCGAATATCTCGCCAACAACATGAGAAATAAAAATATGTTCCTAACGAAAGACTCGCGCGAAACAGAGCTTTTTACCGGTATATTCCATGGCACCAAGGGGTAATTCTGTCGTCCGTAAAGCATTAGTTACTGTAGTATGGTCAAATGATGGCAAAATTCAACCGGATGGACCATACGACCACGACGAGTACTACCGATTGCCAGCACGCAGTCGCTTCGTTTGAGCCAAACTTCGTGTGCTGGGGTGCCGTCTGTGCCGGTACCGAGTGGTCCCTCTCGTCGCTCTCAGGACGAGTCTTAACTCCCTCCAAAGATCATGGGAACGAGTGGAATGGAACAAGGCTGCTCGCGCCCTTTTGTTCCGTGCCGGTATAAAAACACGTGTTTGGGTCCATGCCGAATCCGGGGCCTCACCAGCCGAAACAATACGAACGGTATATCTGCGCATGCCAGAGCACATTGGTGTCCACATCCACCTTTGATGGTGTCCATCTACATCCGATAAGATCCTATTTGTTCCCGATCGGTCGGGCCGTTCGGTCCTCCAAAAGAAGAGAAAGGGGTGCAACTCTTCTACTTCCTCTCCCTAGATAATATACTGTTTTCTCGGGCTGCACTGGATCCGTTCGTTTCCCATAACCAAGCAGTACCAATTAATGCAGGAACAGATATTTCTTCCGGTTGATTCCAATGCTCTCTGGTGGGGGGTCAAGACACGCACTCACCAACTCCAACGGCGACTGGCTTCACACGAAAAAACACATGCATACTAGGAACAGCGCTCGAGTGCATTTCATCGAGGGCAATAATAATTCCCAGTTTGTAAAACCGAGTATCTATTTTGGTAATTCCAAATTTTTCTGTCTGTCTTGTGTTTCCGTATGCCTTATCTTTTAATATATTAGTACGTTCCAATGATTGATACTCGGAGTACATGAGATCGTTACATATGATATTCATACGACGTATTCGACTCTTATGGACCTTATATACTACAACATACAATACCACCCGGCAATATTTCGCCATATAATACATCCACCACACCGTACCATCCTACCATAACATCAAGTTATCATATCTCATACCGTGTTATTTCCACAAAGTAAATCAAACCACACCATAATACAAAATCAACATACGATATCACACACCGCGCTACATCGCACACCATGCCACACCGTACCGTACCACACCATACTCATACCGTACCAACACCACCCGAGGGGCTTAACCATACGAGGGCTGGACTAACATGTATAACACCAAACTGCTGTACCAACAAACACCACACAAGTAAGTGCACAGGAGCATACTTTCACGGCGACAGATCAGGAGTGCATATATATGTCATAGTAGTGCTATACCAACATCACAAGTACATAAGAGCGTGCGAGTGCGCGACGAGCGATGGCAGAGCTGTCAGGGAGCCGTACTGTACGTGTATCCACTCTGGGGGCGCAGTAGTGCTGCTTGCATGTACATCACACATGACGGGATCCCGTTAGCCCAGTAACACACTAATACACCGTTGTTCGTATTATTTTCTTTGGAGCAGTCCGGGCCCTGCACCGGACCTGCCGATAAAACACGTTCACGCTCTGCCAAGTTAATGCAAATACTGACCATTGTACCACGCAGCCTGATGTCCTTGCTGGTGAGCCATCGTCTAGCTCGGTTGTTCTGCATGGTGCTCTTCTTGCGTAGTATAGCACCGAGGATAACGGAACGAACTACGGAAGCTACAGATGTTGTTGGCCCGAGAGACCCACACCACTGAACTCCCTCTCCATGGGCAGGCGTTATTTTACGTGGTACGTTCGCATTGTCCCCTTCGATTATTACGCCGTTCCCTTCTCCGAAGACCCCTGGGGTCCTCGCAACACCGTCGTAACATTCTCCCCAGCTGATTGGGCCGGGAAAGGCCAGTCACGCAGCATCGTAGACGGTGGATTCGAGATACACTAAGCCAACCAAACAAAAAAGAGGAAACCCAGCCTTCCAGGACCCCCCCCCCCGTCAGCACGCACCTCTCATGCGCCGCCTTTCTCACTAACGCGGTAAATGGCACGGGATGCCCCCATTGAAGGGTGGGACCTTCCTGGTCGTTTGCCGCGAGCCTTCTCTACAGAACCTCCCTGGTCGCGAACGCGCCCTGGGGGCTCCCGCCATCATGCCATGAGTGTACACGAACCTCCTTCAACCTCCTCCACCCATCAACCACGACGTCACACCCTGTCGACTCATAACACGCCACTGGTCAAACACCAACAAACTATAGTCCGCCCCCTGAAGCAGGAGTCTGGAGAGTCTCGAAAGCCGAGTCAATCGCTTAAATGACCGACAATGCCATCCTCCCCCGAAACCCGAAAGTGGCGCCCGTCCCCGAGGGTGGCTCCCGGAATTTCATCTCGAAACTTCCCGAAGAACAAACCACCACGAAAACAACAGATATGCTACCCTCTTTATCAACACCATAAAAATAATCAACATGTAATCCTCGCCGAAGCCGAATGAGGAGCCGGTCCACGAGGGTGGCGCCCAGTATTTCACATGACAGATGATGCTACCCTCCCCAAACGCAATCTTCGAAATTCGCCTCGAGCCTTCCTCGAAAGCCTTCCCCAAAAACCAAGCCACCGCGAATATAACCAAGACCATCGAAGACAAGCAACACTGCAATTCTCCCCGAAGCTTGAAAGCGGAGCCCGGAATTTACCGCGACGCTTCCCGAAAGTCAAACCCTCACCCGAAAAATAACAGATGATGCTTCCCGCCCCGAACGCAATCTTCAAACTTTGCTGGAGTCTTCTTCAAAAACCACGCGACCGCGAAATAATCAACATCATCCAGAATAACCAACAACGATCCTCCCCGAAGCTCGACGTCAGCGCCCGTCCACGAGGGTGGCACCGGGAGTGTCACCTCGAAATTGCCTCAAACCACACTAAAACCAAGACGCCCCAAAATAGTCAACATCATCCGAAACAATCGACCCTGCAACGCCCCCCCAAAGGTCGAGGGCGGCACCGGTCTGCGAGGGTGGCGCCTAGAATTAAACCTCGAAACTTCTCGAAGATCAGACCATAGAACCAAGCCACCACCGAAATATTGAAAACCATAAAAAGTATTTAACACTGCGATTCTCCCCAGAGCCCGAGGACACTAAAACCAAGCCGCCCTAAAAACAACCAACACCATGCACAACGACCGACCCTGCAACCCCCCCCCGAAGGTCGAGGGCGCCACCGGTCTGCGAGGGTGGTGCCTGGAGTTTCACCTCGAAACTTCGCGAAGATCAGACCATAAAGCCAGGCCACCACTAAATTAAAAAAGCGATCAAAAACAGTCAACACTGCGATACCCCCCCAAGCCCGAGGGTGGCGCCCGTCCGCGAAGGTGGCGCCATGAATTTCGCCTCGAAGCTTTCCGAAAACAACAAGTCAACGCAGTCTAAACTAACCAACGAGTCAGAACGCATTTATTATGGACTGCACCCGCCCGCAGGTGCTTCATAGTCTTTCCGGTCTTGCCAGAAACCTCTCCCTCCATTTCTCAAGAAAATCAATGCAAGTCATGGAAACTATATCATTTGTCATGCTAATCAAAACATGAAAATAAGGCCAAGAAAATTAATGCTAGAGTTCGCAAGGAACCCCGTTCCTCCAGACAAGAGTCTCTCTCTATCCCCTACTCCCGCCATAGATACACAGATCGCGACGGCCACGCGAGATAGCATACATCTCTTTACTCTTTTTTTCATTTTTTTTTCTCACCGCCAGAAAGCATCCAGAACTCACACCAAAGAAAATATAACCCACGGGAAGCATGCTACTCCTCTCACTAACTACACGAACAGAACCCGTCCAAGAATCCCCCCAGAAAACGCAAAAACAAGACAGCACAGCGGGCATACCACAACACACACAACCATACACGAGTATATATATATATAATATTTATACATAAATACGAACCCCGCACACGTCATAAAAAACATAAAAAAACACACCCGATACAAACATCCTACGGACTACGCAGGGGGACGTACCACAATAAACTCCCCAAGCGTGTGTCTTCCTCATGCCGAGTAGAGCATCTGACATCTACACCAAAAGCTACAAAGCCGCACACACGTCATCCAGAAATAACGCAGACAAAACTATCGTGACAAAAAACAACAATACCCACGACGTACCCTCTCCGCCGGGGGCCCACCCAAAAAAACACACGAGGAGCCTACCACAATACCACATTGGATAATCATTATACATAACACGAGCATAACGTCCACAAACCACTCCGGGAGAAAACATCACAGGTTCCCCATCAGCATCTGTCCTCCACAGACGAAAGATTCTCTAACTACCCTCTCGCCAAAGTAGCTAATGGCCCCGGGAGCGCTAACAGACTGCCAGCCAGGGGTTCTGGTGGCGTCCGTGAGGGAGCCCGCTAACCCTCCGAGCACCCTCGCCAAAGTAACGCATGGGCCCGAGAGTTCGAGCGAACTGTCGGCAAGGGGTCGGAGGCCTCTCATGAGGGAGCCCCCCCCCTCCCCCTTCTCCCCGACGACAACCAAGGTCAGTGTGCAGGTAGTACGTGCTGCCATACTCGAATCCGGATTCTGCGCCGTAAAGAGAGGAAGGGGAAGATAATGAGAGAGGGATGGGGACCGTAGGCCTCGCGGCTATGTCACGTAGCAATGAAGCGTGGGCGACGGTACCCTCGGCGCCATACACGCGACTTCCTAATCTGCACTCCCTGTTTCGTAGGGTGCAAAAATGTGTGGTAAGGGTGTTAGTATACTCGCGCTAACCCGCGTTTAAATGGGTTTGAGGTGCAGTATTGTTCACAATAAAATGCTGCACAAAATCTGGAGTTGCATCCCGATTACTGTTGTTTCCTCCTGACATGATAAGAATCCGCAATAGTGCACCACAATGCTGGTCCTCGCGGATATGCCAGCCACGCAATCGTTTGTTAGTGCTGCAAGCGGCCCTATCGTCTGCCGAAGCGCGAAGAACTGCCGGCGTCGCTCGCCCATCATGGACGTATTACTAAATCAGACAATGTATGTTGGCCACAAGTAAGACATAATTACCATGACTTCATCAATATATCAATTCGACTTCTGCTGCAGCACACCAACCTAGCCTTGAGCACCAAGCAACGTACCCACGTATCTGGCCAAATACATGTTGCAAACACATTTTACACCCGCTCGCGCCAACAAGCGTCGAACGTATCTGCCCACATGCCAAATTCTTTGGTTTTACGGACAGGCAGTCGAATGACCGGGTAACAAACATGCATCCAACTCCTGACGAGCAGATGACAGGTGAGACATGATCACACGGGGTTTGAAGACGGAAACCATAGGTGGTGCGCTCACTACTTGAACGCCTCGAGCTTGATCACAGGCAAGCGTGGACTCGACTAGATCAAAGGAAAGTATGGCTGTAGCCACTTGCAAACATCTCCAGGTTGGATGCAAACAACTCTGGACTCGATTGCAAATAAACGGCGTGCCATAGTCACACGCGAGATTATGGTGTTCATTCGACCATAGGTGTGATCGTTAGCGACCGCCTCAAGCTTGATCACGAGCGAGCACGGAGCCGATAGCAAATCGCAGGCGTGCGATAATCACACGGGATCAGGGACGAAAGCTGACCAGGGGAAAACATAGGTGCGCTCACTACTTGAACGCCTCCCGCTTGATCACAGGCAAGCGTGGAGTCGATTGGACCCCGGAAAAATATGGCTGAGGCTACTAGCACACATCTCCAGGTTGATCGCAAGCAACTCTGGACTCGAGTGCAAAGGACCGCCCTGTCATGGTGACACGCGAGATCGTGGTGTTCATTCGACCACGGGTGAACATAGGTGTGATCGCTAGCGGCCGCCTCAAGCTTGATCACAAGCAAGCACGGAGTCGATAGCAAATCGCAGGCGTGCGATAATCACACGGATCAGGAATGAGAGCTGGCCAAGGGAAAGCATAGGTGCTCTCCCTACTTGAACGCCTCCCGCTTGATCACAGGCAAGCGTGGAGTCGAGTGGACCCCGGCAAAATATGGCTGTGGCTGCTAGCAAACATCTCCAGGTTGATAACGAGCATATTTGGACTCGATTGCAAAAAACCGGCCTGCCATGGTCACACGAGGTTATGATGTCTATTTAGCCACGGGTGAACATAGGTGTGATCGCTAGTGACCGCCTCGAGCTTGATCACGAGCAAGTACGTAGCCGCTATTTAGGCAAATCGCAGGCGTGCGATGATCACACGGATCAGGGATGAAAGCTGACCAAGGAAAAGCATAGGTGCGCTCCCTACTTGAACTCCTCCAGCTTGATCACAGGCAAGCGTAGAGTCGATTGGACCCCGGCAAAATCTGGCTGAGGCTGCTGGCAAACAGCTTCAAGTTGACTACAAGCAGCTCTGGACTCGATTGTAAAGAACCGGCCTGCCATGATCACCCGGGAACATGACGTTTGTTTGCCTACGGGTGAAAACCTGCGTAAAATCACTATTATAGCAATTATCTCTATATGGCTCGATCACAAGTAAGCATGGGTTCGATGACAAATCGCAGCCATCCCATTCTCACACGAAAATATGGCATTTGTCCACCACGGGTTAACGTGGGTGTAGGTAGTCAATTTGGTCTTCGAGAAAGTGTCTTCAACTTGATCGAAGGCCACTACAGCGTTGATTCGATACCTTGAACATCACGTCTTTAAATAAACCAACATGATGTGCGAATATTATAACATACAACGAGAGTGTATTGCACACAGAACTGGCGACCCACTGCTTGCTGCCACTAGGCCGGTGAAGAATCATATCGGAGTCCTGCACCGGCATCGGGCATACCAGGCACAGGCATTCGATGTATATACATACTCTCACCAGTTAGATACCATCGCACCAGTTCTTATGGGCGTCCAACATTCATGACCATCGAGCAGCCGCTTTTGTATGTGAAAAAATATACCAGGGTAGTATATGTATCAACGGGCCTTGAGTTATAAGTACAGCAAGCAGGCTGTTGCACATCGCTGCCTGCGACCATGCCGCCCAGCAGCAGCAGCAGCAGTAGACAAAACCATATTTTGAGGTGGCACACTCGCACGCAGTATACTCTGCTATAGCTCGATGCATGTATCGGAGCCTGCAATGCATCACGGGGGATGGATATGTAGAGGTTGGGGTGCGGGCGCATATGTATCCCGACTACCGACCGCACCCACCACGACGGCCAACAACAAGCGCAACCTGCTGTTGGTATCCCGACTACCGACCGCACCCACCACGACGACCAACAACAAGCGCAACCTGCTGTTACCCAGCAGCAGTACAGGGCAAAGCAGTAACAGGCCAAATCAGTACTACGCACTGCACTTACTCGCAACATTCAGGCAGTATTTGAAGGTTTGGAGCTGAGTACTGCTCATACTCCCAGTCACTCGCAGTGTCCAGGCCGCATGTACCCTAATAGCCTCAGCGTTCAGAGTACGAAATCTGCTCGATACGGAAACAGTCGATATGCTCCCAGTAGGGTCATTCTGCTGTGCGTTCATCGTCACACCCGCGGGTTGTCTTGCATCGTACTGCTGTAACTAACGACTAATGAGGTTGCGATGTGAGATTTCAGGGAGCAAGCAAATATTGCACAATTCATCATTGAAACGCTTATCGAGGTCTCACATCAAGTGATTAACGAGGCGGTTTTCATGAATTGCGCCACAGTTAATGTCCATCCTGTATTGCCTCACCTATCATATAGCTCCCATATAATCTACAGGAACCTGCCCCGACCGCCGTGGGGGCGGGAGGGCCTCCCTAGTTACCAACAATATAACTGTATATTATATGAGCAGGCGCGGTGCATATTAACTATTATGCTAGGCACTACCAGCGTCGCGCCTCCGTGGATGTTTATCAACGTTCCCCACCTATAATACAGTAGTACCCTGCCTACAGCTGCCTGTCTGGTATTACAACAGTCTGTAGTCTGTAAGATCAAATACAAGCAAACGCTGAGGCCGCTGCTCGATTTCCAGGTCAGTCTCTCTCTCTCTTCCTCTCTTTTTTTCATTGTTGCGCGTTTGTTGATCTCAATATCCTTTTCCACCTCCCCCCTCTTCTTGCTCCTGGCCCCTTTAATTATGCTTTTGTTTCATATCTGGGGACACTAAAAAGCTCTTCTTAGCCCTCCCTAATACGGTTGGTGTGTTGCCATTTTATCGCCACAAGACCCCCAACCCTTACCTCCCCCGTCGAATTGCGCCTAACCACGCTACACTACTCGTACTCGGTTAGTTGGTGTCTTGTTTCGAAGGATATTTCGAAAAAAAGATTCAACCTCACTTGTCCGGGTTCGCCACCCGTGCTGAGCATGTATGCATGCGGTTAGTATACTGGTATCATGGCAGTCATACGGCTAGTGTAATGGTATCCTGGCAGTATTGAGAGCTTGTAAAATACTTAACGCTTACCAAATATGTGACGTACGCGCCCGATACTACTACTATAGACGGCCTTTCATCGATCGTTCATCGTAGTTCCCCTATCAAATCAAAGTAGGGAGACGAACGAGTGATTATGGTAGATCCGTGGTTCTGAGCGACGGTGGGAGGCGGACCGTTACGGAACCCTCCTACACAGGACTTGGAGTGATAGGGCAACAGTGGGGGAGGCACTGGCCAGGGGTAACTGCTGTTGTTGCATAGCCTCGGTCGGATCATATTTGAGGCCCGTGTAAGGAGAGGTTTGATATTTGGGGGCGGCGATTGTATAAAAAAACTGAGAGGTGGAACTCACATACTGGTATTTATTTTTTCGCGTACGTATATACCGACCCCTCAAAACGATCTGCGAGTACCATCCGGTTACCTGTTCCAGCAGTAGTTCCAGCTATAATCGTGTAAGGTACTCGTACAACTGGAAGGTACTCGAGAGGTGGTGCATTACGTACTACAGTACAGAGATAACATTCGAGAAAGGGAGAGAGAGAGATTGTGCTAGCGAGAGGGACTGCTTGATTCGTTTTTCGAGGCGAGTTTTAGTCTCACACACTATTACGTAGCGGCCCAACAGCACTGACCAGGGTAATAATACTGCTGTTGTTACAGACCTCGGTATAGGATATTGTGGTCGGGTACTAGAGGTCTGATCTGCGGGAAAGGCAGTCGTATCACACACTAGCCGAAGCGTAGGCCGAACTCACATACATATACCTC
>JBBMHQ010065509.1:0-13966 GCA_037834295.1 Postelsia palmaeformis
TGGAAACCCTCCTACGTTTAATGAATCAGGCTGACCCGAACTCTGATAGCCCCGCTGCAATCTCTGCGGGGCTATCTACCACTCACACAATAAAGCAGCCTGCCCAGTTACCACGTGTTTTCCATGCTGTCACGAATATCATACTACGTCTTCGCGAGGGCAGCAGAAACGGCGCTTGCCCCTTCCTCTGCCTCCTTCATGTACGTCATGGACGCCCGCGACTCCCTCCGTCCTGCGCGCTGAGTTTTGCAACTCCGAGATCCCTTGGGACGCACACTGGGTGGCCCCGCCGATTCTTCCAGAGTGCAACGCGAACTGCATGGGATCTCTACCGATGCTACCTACCATAAATCTCAACGCCGTGAAGCCTTCTGGTCGAGTAAACATTTTCCACCCAAGGGGGGTTCTCCTTACCGGCAAGGGCGCTTCTGCTGGTAGCAGTGGTATACATCCAGCAGTTCCAGCAGAGCTTCGATCGCTCCCATTGACGCCCCCCCGTCCCCTTCTCCTGTATTGAGCGGGGCGTACTCACCTCCCTCTTCGAGAGATGGGTGGTTAGCCATGCTCAGAAAGTAAGTACAAAAAGTCGATCAATTGTCTGGGCGCGCTACTTACGAGCTTTGCTACGAGCTCTTGATGTTGCCGCAGCTGCCGTCTACGCGCAAGCAGCTCTAGTGACTAGACGCTTTCGGCTGTCGTCTGCTCTCGCCTCATCTCATTATTCTGCAAGTTTCTTCAAACAACTCCAAAACGCCTGCACAAACTACACCTCCCTACGGGAAGTTACATTTTTATTCATATCAAAATTCCAAATGCCAGCTTGGTGTTTTACTTATCGACCAATCAGATAGATGCAAGTATTACCAAACACAACACGCAAATGACAAAGACGGCGTACTATAAAAAAGGCCTTTAGGCTTGTGGCCTCCGAAGTCTGTTTTCTTCTTCTTGGTTTCTTTAGGGAATATCTGGTAGGTATCACCGGCTTCACTTGGACCTGCAGAGGTTCATTATTAATCACTGTTAATAGGCTTCGATTGTTTCGCCACGGCGGGAATAACTTCGAGGCTTTCTCGACCTCTTTCGCGGAACCGCCTTCTCGGCACGAAACTACCTTGCCGTACCAAACCTGAGACCAACTCGACGTGGGATGGTGCAGACGAAATGCCGTGTGTGGCCATGGTACTGCTGTAGTATGACTCGCGTGGACATACATCCGAGGAAAAACAACAGAGTACACACCACACTAACTATCTGAAGCACACCCCAAGGAAGAAAAAAAACGAATTAGCGTGTAAAAATGTATGTTTAAATACGTCCGTCCGTACGACCACAGAGTTTTGCATAACATTTTCAGCCGAGGGACCACAGACGCATACCTGGTACATATATACGCGGAGATATAACTGTGTACGTATGGCCTCTCTCATTGGTTCAAAGTTGGCTAAAAGCACTTGAAAGCTAGACGGAGTAGACAAAGTCAGGCATAACTTGGCGTTTTCGAGCCTAGCCAAAAGCAGGGCTTCTGGCGTGTGTTTTAAACTCGCTTTTCGGATGTGACGATGTGACTGAGTTTGACCCAAAAGGAGCCAGATATACCTGCTTTTGGATCAAACCCTGCAACAAACCACCCTGAACACGACGGCCCGTGTGGAAGGAGGGGGGCCAAGGAAGAATAAGTAGAAAGAGAAGAAGGAAAAAAAGGAACCAATCGGAGTGAAGAAGAGCGAGGGGGTTGAGCCCCGTTCTATGGCCTCCTCCTTTGCTCGTCCCAACGTACACAAGAACACAGGGGATCCTGAGAACCACGCCTGGCCTGATTGTGCCGAACGTCTCCCTCCTCGTAGTTCACAACTTTGTTTTATCCACCAATAACCGTCTTAGATGTACCCCTAGCTAAATTTTCCCACGGGCAATTGGAAGAGTTCTCATTTGTTGCGAAGGGCCTTTCGCCGTACGTAATGCCAATGCGAGACTCTCACGTGCCAGACCACTGCAACGACCTTTCGTCCCACAAAATATCCCCAAATACCACCATTGCCAAGGGAACTTACTTGCCGTCTATAACGCCCCTCCTGTCGCATCAACAAATACATATCGTTTGGTAATAGAAAGAAATGCCGGCATTCTCATCACAGCTTTGTGCAACGCGACTGGTATGCCACATCGCGACTGGTATGCCACATGGAGTACGTTCCGATACTCGTACCAATTTTGCACCACACAACAATGCATGAAGAAGTATCACCGCACATTGCTCGCGCCGCTGATTAAGAAAACCTGATACTGCTGTACAATCGTTCACCACCCTTAACCCCTTTAGAACCGCAGTCCCATATTGGGGACAATTGGGGACAAAGTACTTGGAATTTGAGTGGTCTGCCCCCAAAACGCGACTGGGGTTCTAGAGGGGTTAACATCACGGGTGGATAATCTTGCGGAAAATATCCACCAATTCTATGAGATGTGTGTGTGTGTTCTTCACATTAAACCGTTCTTTCTAACCGACGACATCTAGCACAACCAGTGTCCGTGCCGATTCTTCAATCCTAGAAGATATACAAGTTCTGTGGTCACAATGCTACACCACAGAGATGATACGTTGCCACGTTTGCAAGAAAAACCAACATTCAATAGTAGGAAAAACAAACTGTCGTGCCCACCCCCGCCCGCAGGCCATGTGACAAGCTGGAAAAAAAAGGATGGTAAAAAAAAAAAGGCACGACTATTAATACTGCTTGTATGGAGAGTAGGACACAGAGCCAATCGAAGATAACGAACAGGCGACGGAAGCACAAAGCACCGCCCTCCAGGTATAGCGGCAGAGGTTCGTCGTACGAGGGGCACAGCCAGGTTTTCCCTGCTGGTCCGCCTGGTATCTTGCTACCCTTGGATGAATAGACGTTTTGCACAGACAGATATATAATATATATATGAATTTTTCTCATCCCATTTATTATCTTCGCCCTTCTTCTCTCTCTCCCTCTTCAGTCGTAACTCAGATTCGGGGTCGCTAAGTAAGCTCTTGTCCCTCCTCCCCACTACGGTACTTGCCTTGTATTTTCAGCACTTTCTTCCCTCGTCGACTTGCGACGAATTCTGCCTGCCCACGCAACGAAGGCGCTCTCAGCAATTGGTACCTTTTTATTTTTTCAAATAAAGTCTCACCACGGTGGGATTTGAACTTGGGTACTAATGCCAGTGGTCTTCGAAGCTGACCACTAGTCTACCGGGGCGACCGGACTATATATATATATGTATATATATATTTATTATGTGTAACACAAAACAAGGCGCATGCGCATTACACAGTTCAGTTGCACGATTGTACATACCATCTCACATCCCCTCACTGTCGAAAAAGCATGCTTGTCGTCCTGAGTTCAATTTTTTTCAACACATACTCTCTGATAGGATAGACGGTATTATTTATTTTGTTTACTGTAGTGTACCAGGTACTCACTAGAATATATCCAATTGTTATCCAAAATACCCAATGGTCTTCCTTCAAATTCCAACGCACGTGTTCAAGGACTGTCTACCATACTCTACTCGTAGTCCCTATGTTCCATACGCCCGTTACTCGTGTAGTGAAGTCACCCAGACATTCCCATCCGAAAAGCAACCCACACACCAGTAGAATACCCTGAAGATCGCGAACCAGTTACCAATGTTAGCTTCCAGGTATCAAAAGTGAATTACCCATCGAATTATCTATCGTACCTGGTAGTACTCTTGATTTCAACGCTGAAATTTCAACCGTAGACTCCGTAATCAAGTGCCAAAAAACGGTACAGTCAAACCTCAAGTCCATATTTTAAATTCATGGCAAGATTGCGGCGGGATTCAAAAGACTCCCGAGATATCGCTTTGGCTCAGAAATCCGCGTGCTGAAAAGAGCGAGGTACATGCGTGATATTGCTTGTATCGCTATTAATACTATTGATAGGTTCCTTAGAAAGTGGTGCCGTACGTCGATGTGCCTACAGTCGGAGATAGGGTGGGGTTCTGCGCAAGCTGCACGGCATCCGCATTATCCTCGAATACTGGTATGACTGGCACGCCGACAGTAAGTTACATCAACCACCGGGCTTGCGTCAGAAATAGCACTTCCTTGATAACGTCTGCAAGCGCCACGTACTCTGCCCGTGGGCTGTACAGGGCATGACGCATCTCCGGGCCAAAGAGAACAAAGATACGCAAGCACCCCCACATATGATTTGTCCTCCTGAAACTGACCTCCTATCAGCTGCTGCACCTGCACAGTCTGCGTCCGCAACCGCCTGCGTGCTAAAACCTCCTACAGCAGTACTGCTGTATCTGTCTGAAGTGTAATCCCGTACGCACTCATCCTTCTCCCATACCAGGTATACCCGAATGTATTCAGCACTGCCCTCCAGTGTACAAACATCGGGGCGGCGCAATATATAGCCACTGCTCGTAGTGCACTGGAGACCTGGCCGAGTCTAGGGTGATAGCCACATAGACGAACCTACCAAACTCACGAAATGGCCAGTCTCCAGGTGCTCCATTCGTGCCGAAATCCTCAAGTCTCGCACCGGCAGGGAGCAGGATACTCATGCCATACTCAGGTGTCAGCTGCTCCGCGAACGCCTCTCTTCTTTTTTAAATTTCCCCTTCCCCCAATCCTTCTCTGAAACACACGTGGAATATCAACGCAACTGTCCAAGATTCTTGACCGGAACCATCTGCTTCAAGCCTCTGCCAAACTGGTGGCACCTTTGTCTTCTCGCCTCCCGCAAATGTATCATCCGCATGCGCTGCCATGGTCATCACTGCACTACCCTCATCCATCCAACGACGAACCAATGCATCGGCCAGGCATTGTCGTGAACCCCAACTTCGACAATCATCCAGTGGGATATGTGTGCCGCTGCGTCGATGCGCAATGTAGGCCATTTAGACTCTCGATCGGCCTCACGTTGGCCCCCGACAATCTTCCGCAACCCTGAGGCACACGTACGAACACCTTCTCCTCGGGGTCGAACTCTACGAAGGCCTACTCAATATCGAAATGGAACAACTCAAGATCTAGTTCACATGCCACTGCTGTCAATAACTGAACACTCGAGACAGCAGCGGTGGGCGCAAACAGTCATCAAAATTCACAGTGAGCTCTATGAGCTGACTCCACCACGCTGCAAGTCTCGCCTTACTTCTGGTTGACCAGCTAATCTCATCGGCCGCCCAGTCAAACACCAACATGGGTCGATGAAGTTGTCCACTGATTGCTTCATCTACTGAAACGTCCTCAAAACAAGCAACCCATAAAACTCGCGCCCCGTCGAAACCTCCCAAAGAGGGGCGTGCTCCCCCCGCAGGGCCTCCTGATGGCTCTCGGGAACCTTAAGGTTACTTGCGTAGCAGTGCGGCGAATCTGGTCGTTTATATAGCGGTCACTGGTCGTCTAAAGTGGCGTCGATGTCCTCACGGGTAGCAACCTACGCCGGAAAAGCACAAGGTGCTCCCCTAGGCCCCCCAGCAAGGGACGACGGTTGGTCGTTATCCGCAACCAGCGGCGGTTCCTCGCGGCGGCCGACGTCGGCAGCTCCTCGTGTAGTCAGCATCGAAATAAGGAGTTTCTTGCTCGTCATTGGCACGAGAGCGATGCGGTGGCTAAGGTTCTGGTCGATTCGCTGGCAACGGTGGGGGCTGCTCTTCCAGTATGGCTGAGGGGTAGACCGCTGGCGTGCCTGGTTTTCGGGCAGTCTTTGAGCGAACTCGACCGAACACTCGCTGCGGTTTCGTGTGCTGCCACGGAAGAGCGGCGGTAGAGAACGGCGTAAGCAGCGGTGATTTCAACGACGCGGCAGGTGGCTGTTGCGATGGTGGTGTATCGGTGGCGGCGACCCAGGGGGCGGTGGTTGTGACAGTGATAGCTGGGGCGGCGGTGGCGACGGGGGCATCTGTGACGGCGGCAGTATCGGTTGCGAGGGCGACGGGAGGGGCGGTGGCGACGGCGAAAGCGGTGGCGGCGGCAATATCAGTGGCGGAGGCGGTTGCGACGGTGGCGCGGGCGGTGGTTGCGACGTTGGCGGGCCGTATTTTATGCTGTATACTGGAAGCGTTGTCAGCGCGGCGGCGTACACTGATCCCCCCGCGGCAGCCGGCGCCGGCCATGGCAACACGGGCGTAAGGGGAACCATCCACACATTGTCGCTGCGGTAGCCAGTCTGTATGCCGGGGGCAGCGGCAAGGGTCCTAAGCTTCGACACGCCTCGCTCTACTCCCGGGGGGTACAAATATGAAGGAAAAGATGCTGATGGTGTCGGCACCGATGACACTCAACCCGCTTCTCCTAAAGCGGTGGGCGGGATGCTCGAACGTTGAAGCACTACGACTTCAACGGCGGGCAGGAAACACCAACTCTGAGGAAATACGCCCACAACGGTGGGCGGGAAGCACGAACTCTTAGGGACTACGCCTCCGACGGCAGGCGGGAAGATCCAATTCTCAGACTCTCCGCCTCGAACGTCGGGCGAGAAACGTGACTCCAAAGGTTCTAAACGACATGAATACCAGGCGGGAAACCTGTACCCGCATGCAACACGCCTGTAACGGCGGGCGGGGAAATCAGATTCACAGACACTGCACATCCAACGGCGGGAGAGAAACCGGATTGCAAAGGTACTACGCCATTACTTCCGAGCAGGACGCCTACATCCGCATTCGCTGCCCTGTCTGCATCAGACGAAGGGGTGGGTGGGCTGATAAGGGGGATGGTGGGGGAGAAACTATCAAGCATCGGATTCTGGGAAATTAGAGGGGAGGCAGTCGGAATACCAGACATAACCGGCACAGCAGTCGTTCCTGTTGATGGAGCTGGGTCCAGTCGAGTCGAAAATAGGCACGGACCGATGTCCTCGCGGGGAACGGTCAGGCGGTTATCGGAACGATGTATGCCATCGTTGCCGAGGATCGTTTGCGTCGAGCGCATAAGGGACAGTCTGGGTGCGGGATGATACGAGGATGGAAAAACCTAACGATGCTATAGCCACGCGCAGAAGGACAAGGAGGATATGTACAACATCGAACCACCCTAAACATGGCGGTCCTGTGTGGAAAGAGGGGGATAAAGGAAGAACAGCTCAAGGAGAGGAAGAATAAAGTAGAAACAAGAAGGAATGATTGAGAGCGAGAGGGGTGGGCCCCTTACGAGCCTCCTCCCTTGCTCGTCCCGACACCCACTGAAACACAGGGGTACCCAGAAAACCACGCCTGACCTCAATGTATTGAGCGTCTCCCTCGTAGCCCATGAATATATTTTGTCCAACATCGTCTTGACCTGTACTGCACCACCCAGCTGTTTACTCGGTGAAAATTCGAGGAACTCTGATGTACCAGTATATGCGAAGGATCTTCCGCCTCGCAGAGATCCAATGCAAGACTCTAACGTACCACATCATCACTGCGATGATCTCCCGCCCCACATATTGTACCTCTCATATCATTGCCAAGGGAATTTACGTGCCCTCTATGACACCACTATCAGCGATGCCCCTCCTGTCGTAGGAGTGTATTTCCTATCGGAAGAAATACCGACATTTTCATCACAGCAGTATACGAATTACAAAGTGACTGGTGGTCTTTGTAGTTTCCCCGTGTATATTCGCTTTGCTTCGTCGCCCTCCCTTTCGTTTTCGTTTGTACCTATAGGTTTCTTTTCTGTTTCCCCAGTGTTCTTGGTGGCGGAGTAAGGACGTTTTTTGTTTTTTTTTCCATCATCACTTCCATTTTCCAGTCTAACTCGTGGGAGGTTTTACCCTCGGCGAACTTCTGAACAAGCCGTGGCCACCCTTCTCGCCCCCGGTATGTGCCTACGTTGTCTCCGCTCAATACCTCTGTTTTACACTCCTCGCGCATGTAGGTTGCGAGCTTGTAATCTTTGAAAGCTGCCTATTCTCTTGTGTGTTTCCTTTCTTGATTTGCTTTTTCTTGCTCGATTGGAATTTTTGTTCTCTCTTTCCCCTTTTGGATTTGCATTTTGCTTTCGCGTTCGATCTAAAGACGTTGCGTTGGGCTTTCGTCGTGTCTTTTTCTCGTGGTTTTCACTTTGTCTTTGGCGACTTGTACAGCGTACAGCATGCACCTGATGCGTACGTGCGCGGGCCTCGCTGCTATTGTTTTTCTGAGGTGTAGATGTGTGCTCAGTTGTCATGGGGATTATTATTTTCACTCCAGAGCTATTGGAGCCTGTCTGACGACCACGGACTGCAGGCGGCTTCCGCAATCAAGCGTTATCTGCTGGGCAAGGAAAAGTAGCAACAATCGAAAAACAAACTGGGGGAAACGATGAATGGGAATGTCGTTTAGATACAATAGAAACCGTGCGAAAAAAACAGAGTTCCCGAATGAAAATCCACAGAGGGAGGCGATATATTGTGTCTTGGCGCACCTGCTTACACGACGTCTCTTGACCTCCTTCGGGGGGGGGCGAGTAGAGCTTTTCAGATCATCAATCCGGGAAAAAGGAAGATCTTCGGAGGGTCGGGAGCCCATGCATGAAATCAGTGCATCCTCAGTACGTTCGGGTTTTCGAAGGATAAAACCGCAAGTGTGATGGAGAAACAAACTCGTATGGGACTAGAAACTGGGCTATACCAGGCACGAGCTGTGCGGTCATGATTCCGCCGTTTTTTTTTCGTCCGGCCATGAATAGGTGGTATCTCAGTGGTGCTTGATAACAGCTTGGCGCGAAAAGCAAATTGCGCCAACCACCCAGCGTTCCATTCGTTTTAGTGTGCAACAATGTATGACTAAATTCTGACTTCGGATCCGTGATCTCCCAAACGTTGTGAAAACCACACCCAGGACAAAACCTACAATAATCCAATAGACTGTTAATAGCACCCTATTACAAGTGACTGTCTATTGTGGTCCCTATTTCGAGTTAATAGAGAGGCATCGAGCTCTATTGTCCAGACGATTTCTATTGAAGGACCCCTACTCGGCCCTATTGTCCAGGCAACTTCTTTTAACAGACAGTCGCCGAAATCAATGGTCCGGATAATTCAGATGATAGGGCCTCCTCCTGCATAAATGATCCGTCCAACTCCACAATTGACCGTCTGCTCAACCAATTGTCCTGGCAATCAAAATTGGAAAACGGCCCCCCGAATCAGTTGTGCAGACAATTTTAATTAATGACCTGCCGCCAAAAATATTTGTCCGGGCAATACCATTTGACAGGCAGTCTCCCAGATCAATCGCCCCGACAATTCCAATTCATACACAGGCTCCAAAATCAATTGTCCAGGCAACTTCAAACAGCAGACTGCCCTCTGAATCAATTGTCCGGGAAATTCCAAATAATGGGCAGTATTCAAAATCTAATATCCGGACAATTTCGACTAGTACCAAAACACTTCTTCAGACGATGCCATTGGTAGGTAGTCTTCTGAATCAATTTCCCGTATATCTCAAGATATCAGTGCACACGGATTACTCCGGAGTATATTGTTTCGTGAAACGTTTTTTGAATGATTTACATCAAAGCACATGGTCTAGGCGGTATCAAAACGTCCTACGTGGGGGCATAAATTACAAAGCTATAGTTGAGGTGTCCCGCCCTTTTCTGCCTTTGCCTTGGACAATTATAATAGACCTATCAACAGACTCGTGCCCCTACAGCAGAGTGACGAAGTTGTCTGTTAACTGGAATTGTCCGGGCAAGCCATGTCAAAAAGACTATCGAGCAATTTAAGTTGTTTAGACAATTGATCTTGGATACTGTCTATTAGTTGGATTCATCCGGATGATTGATATCGGGTACTGCCTAACAATTGGAGTTGTCCTGACAAATAATGTCAGAGACTCTCAATCGATCGAAATTGCCCTGACAATTGATTTAAGACACTTTCCATTGATTGAAATTGTCTGAACAATTGGTGTGTGGTGCTTTGCAATAATTGGGATTGTCCAGACGAATGAGTTAGGAGGCTGCCTATTATTTAAAGTTGTGCTGACGAATAGTTCCATCAGCTATTTATTTTTTGGAATTGCTCGAACAATTGATTTCGGGTGATTGACATGAATTAAAGTTATCGGGGCAACTGCTTTGAGAGACCGGCCATTAGCTGGCATTGTCCGGACAATTGGTTTCGGAATCGATCTGTCACTTGGCATTGTCATGACTATCGACTCTCAAAGGGATTTCTTATTTGGAAGCCGGCAGCTACATGTAGAACTAGAGTTGAATTCGTCCCCAATACTATCATACCATGCTAACGTTGCCTCTACAACTGGATCAGAGTTTTCCCTGCTAGACACCACCATTTCCAAGGTCCTTTACTGTACTGCCGTACTACGAGTATTAATAGTGTCAACCCAGTGGGGGGTGTATAATGTGATACGGTAAGGTGCACGGCCATTACATTTATCGAACACATGATTTCTCGCGTTTCATCTGCAATCAATCATGTGCGGGAAATTCCGGCTACTGTCCGATCGCCGAAGTTCGTTTAGGCAATTCCATTCAATTCACAGAATCCGAAATCAATTATGTGGAAAGCTCTATTAGCATCCGAAATCAATTGTCCGAACACATCCAATTATTGGGCCAGCACTCGAAACCAATTCGCCGGATAATTACAAATAGTTTGCAGTGTCCGCAATCAATTGGTGAGACGATTCCAATTATTCATGGATAACACTCGAGACCTACGGTATTGTTCGAACAATTCCCATGAATAGATGGTCTTTGGGGTCTATTGCCTGGACAAATGGAATTCATTGACAATAACCGCCGAAAACAACTGTCTGGCCGATTTCGATTAATCTGTAATCGCCGAAATCAATTAATTGTATGGATCATTTCAATTTATAGACAGTCGCCAAAACCAATTGCCGAGATAAATCCAATCAACCCGCAGCCTCCTGAAATAACTGTAGACACAATAGACTATTGAAATAGCAATTGTCCAGGTTGTGATAATAACCCATCCAGTATTTTTCAGGCAGCTTGAAAGGGAGGACATGTTTCGGTATCATCCTATTTCTCTCGAGTGTTTCGGGGTTTTACGGCAGCGGCCAGATATTACCCGTTGAAACCCGTGTACGAACCATCAGAATCGTGTTTGAATTAGAAAGTTCATACCAAAGGGGGCACTGGGAGCACACCTCAAACTTTTCACATCTTCGTAGGGGATTTTTTCTCATTGTCGCCCCTCCCCCCTGACGAATTTCATAACGCTTGATTGCGGAAGGCGCCTGCATTGTATTTTAGGTTCTACCTACAACCTGGTATTTGTTTTTTTTCCAGCCGGTCTCGTGCCTATTAGTAGCTACCCTGCCGCCAACCACGCCTTATTCTCGGAGAGGGTCTGTCAGGGAATGCGAAACGAACAAAAAAAACGTGTAGTCTACCCGGAAAACAAGTATTAATAGAGTTATTTTCATGAGGACGAGAAAAAAAGACAGCTCATCATACCGCATATATATAGGGGAGTGGGAAAGTCACGACAGAAAGGGCGGAGAGAAACGTCGAGGAGCAACCGCAGCAACATATGAAAAAATAGCACGAGGGGTTGTGACATCACTGTCGTGCCCCTTTGAGGGGGGACGACGTGACCCACTAGCTGCTATATAAAATCAATTCTAGACTCCAAGAACTGGGGTTTTAGACCTCAAAGGCACGTTTTGTATTCGACGTGGCAGTCGAAAACACCAGAAGACCCCTTAGGGTGCCCGACGGAATTTTCCGAGGGGCTTACGGTTACTGCGGGGGTTGCCATGATACCACACGTGGCATGCCATGGCACCACACCCCCCACGGTGTACCATGAAATGCTTTGCCACACCATGGGATGCCGTGGGGATGCCATGGTATGCCACGGGTGTTACTATGGCCATGCCACGCCAAAACCAAATTAGTGTAGATCCCTGGCTTGATAGGTTTCTCCCTAGGCTTGATTTGAGTGTCTGAAGTGGCTTGGAGGGCAGCTATTCTTGTTCTTCTGAGGAACTCTTGTGTTTTTTTTTATTACTATTATTCCACTACTTAATGGGGGATGGAAGGGAGCTGTTGGAAAGTCCATAGGGGCGCATCAAGTCCACTCTGCTCCCCTTCCACCAACTTGTTAGACGGGCATAAGGAAACTTGTCCGAGGAACGTTCCTCGGGCGCTTGTTGTGCATATCGGTTGCCTTAACCACTCTACCAAAATTGGAACTTGAGAGCCCCGGGAATACGTTTCGGGTGGAATTGAAACTACGCAGGCAGGCTATCCAATAACCCCTTCTTTTCAGGGGAGTTCTCGATGCTGGAGGCAAATAAGTTTCTGGGATATTTTCCATACGAAACGAGATAACAAAACAGACCTCGCATCCCAGCCGGACCTGACCCCACCCGGACGTGATCCCATCCGGCTCTCCCACTCACAGGGTACAGAAATATAAGCCGCCGGAGGCAGTGACACTAAGCGCGAACCGTATACGGTCAGAAATTTTCGGACAGTGAAAAATCGTCGGGTGCATAAAAGTCAACGAACTTTGCAGCCGCGGAGCCTCATCACCCTCCAGCTCCCAAACAGTCAAAACTCGTCGGATGCAAATTAATAATAAAGCGTTGCAACCCGGGAATTTAACCCAGCATCGAAATCATGGTGCTGGGCACCCTACACCGCGAAGCGATACCACCCTCCTCCATCCTTTCATTTTAGGCTATTCATCGACGCAGTACCTGTACGTAGAAGCATAGATAGAACATAGGAATCTTCCTCGAATATTTATCGAATGTAAACCGTAGCGATGAACCAAGCTCCTTGTTGATAAAATCAGTTCGACAATTTCTTGAAAATATAAAAGAGAGGGAGAGAGAAACGTCCAAGGCTTGGGCAGGCGTTTTCGATACTGGCGGCTCAGATTTTCGATTTGTTTATTTTTGCTCGATGCCATCTATGTGTCCTCTGCTGCGGTGCTACGACGAGAGCTATACTGTCGTTTGGACGTCGCCGTCAAAATGTCCACATTCGAACGACCTTGTGTGGAGTTCTACTCGTTTTATTGAAGTTTTCGATTGGTGTTAAATAGGAGAAAATTTCCATATTCGAACGATATTGTGTGAAGTTCTGCTGGTATTGAAGTTCTCAATTGTTTGGTTGCAGCATGTGGAATATTTATCAAAGACCTTAATACCAGCCATCAACGGCGCCTAAGACGTACGCACAATTCTGGGCAAACCTGTAACGACTGTTTTGCATTTATCTTTATGCCGCAACAGTCCTTATTACTAGCCCCGCTTTTCCATGAGCCCCCGCCCCATCTGTTCAAGTCAATCGACGTTCGTGTTCGTGTGGGGCGCTATCTCGTTGCGACAATGACAGCAACGCGCTGCAGCAGCAGAACCGACAAATATACATAGCTAGCCCTCGAGATCGAACGGATCCTCCAAAAATTCCTGTGGATGCGTGTGCTTGCTGTCGGGGTGTCGGGGTGACTCTAAACTGACTTTGCCGCTGGTTTATACGTATTTGATGTTTTTGGTTCTCGCTTGCAACCGCTTTTGTCAAAGCTTGCTATCCAGATTTTTCCCTCTGCTGCTGCTGCTGCTGTAGTTTGTGTCTCCAGTCTCGGGGGTTGTCCGGTGGCACATCACACGACTGCGCGGCGTCTGCTTACTGCTTATCGCAAGAGCTAGCTGCTTTTGCTGCACGGTGGTCAGATGCTTCCTCCATCCAGCTTCTAATGGTCGTGAGACGTTCCTGCTGCAGGCGCGGCCGTGCTGCGTTCGGCAAATTTGTCAGGAGGCAGCACTTCCACCCCTTGGCAGGCAACTTTGCGTCGACACTCCTTGACCGGCACTAAACTACAAGGCTTTACGTGGTGTGGAATACCCGGCCCTATACCTTGACAACGCACTTTTTTCTTGGCTTGACATATATATATATATATATGTATATATATATATATATATATATATATACATACAGCGATAAAAAACAAAAGCA
>JBBMHQ010065520.1:0-13965 GCA_037834295.1 Postelsia palmaeformis
AGAAGATTTCAGCACTTTCTTCCCTTGTCGACTTGCGTCGAATTCTGCCTACCCACGCAACGAAGGCGCTCTCAGCATGCACCACTATCGCCAGCAAAATAAGCCCTGTTCGATGTGTGTGTGTTATATTTCCGGCCAGAATGATGATAACATATATTCCTGTCAACGCTTTCAGCACTGGAGTCTCGTAGTGGGGACGAATGACTCAAATTCCAACAACTTTGTCCCGAAGACGGGACTTCGGGACAACAAGTGAAAACGAAAATACCCAGAGAAAGACTCGTACGTGTGTGCGTTCGTATCCACAGCAATAACAGAGACGGGGTTAGGAGAAAAAAGGCATCGCAATCCGGTCGGCAAAATTCAACATCGTGACACCGTCCTCAACCCATTTACAGGTGCAGTCCCGTTTTGAGGACAAACTACTTGGAATTCGAGTGGATTGCCCCAGCAGAAGACGTTTGTCACAAATACATATATTGATACAACGTACCTGGTACGTGTTTTGCATACTGATGCACTGCTGTGTTGTATGCAGCGCTCGCCGGTGTTTGCGTTTTTTTTGTTCAACATTTCTTAAGCGTCGGCTCAGAGCTGGATGTTGTTATATGGTTGATATTTGTTCGTGGGAGCCTACACTGCTGTACAAGCCCCACCTGTCCTTGCTCCTGGCGCTGGAGGCGGCGGTGGTGGTCCTCCGCAAACTTGACCAGCAGACCCTTCTTGGCCCCGGGCAGGACGTGCCCGTTCATAAACTTCAAAGCATCCTGCGCGTGACCCAAACGTACACCAACACACGCACACACACACAAGGGAGGACGAGAAAATGGTGTGTAAAAAGGAGCGGCCGCCAACACTGAAAAATACTCCGTACGCGTGTGGTGGATACAATGTATATTTACAACATATCAGTTACACCGCTGTACTCACGCCCATACCAACATGTGGGTATACCAAGCGGGTACATATTATTCACGTACCGGCGGGGGCATATTCCAATCATCCATTCCCGCATGGCACCTTCAAGATAAATCAGGTATGCAATGCACCTGCAAACATGACGTGGAAGGCGTACAGACCTTCGAAGACAACCAGACAGTAAATCTCTCGTACGTACCTAACCTCACAACACTCTTGTGGCCATTTTTCTTTGCGTAAAAGGATGCAATTAACACTAATACGGGGAATCATGGTAGACAGGACCCCCGGTCCACGCAAACCTATATATTTTCTCCTATTATTAGTCCCATTTTAAATATTTGGTCCTATTTACTATGGCCCCCAGTGGTATCGTTACCAGTTACCACCGGTGGGTTGACATGTACTCTTTCACCTCTCGCACCGAACGACAACCATCGCAAGCTACAAGGGGGAGAGGAGGGCGGGGAGGAAAAGAGAACGACCACACACACCGTCCCAACATTGAAAGGTCAGTGTATCGGCATCAATCGAAAGTGCCACAAAACAGCGAGCGAACCACAAAAGGCCAGGCGGCCATGAGAGATAGTCCGTGTGAGGTATCAACGCCTCGTTTTGAAATCACCAGGTACAACTGTCGGTCAATATGATGACCGTGAGTATGCTCAAACTCAATCGGAAACCTCCCTACATTAAGAGACATGGTGGCATGAAGAAGTTTGCTGTGCCCGCGAGCACCAAACCTATACCAGGTATTTAGAGAACACGAAATATGTACGTACCAGTTGACATGGCCGAACTGCCGAGCGTCAGATGTTCCTATTCGGTCTGTTGACAAAAAAAAAACCGTAAAACACGCAAAAAAAGACGACACTCACAATGGAAATACGTTTCCATTCGATTCTCCCGTACAAAGGGAGACCATATAGTAGCGGGAATTTTGGTCGTGATCATATCTCGTTGAATTTCCCCCCAGAAAATACAAACGAAATGCACGGTCCCTTTCACCGACGAAACCAGCTTGAAAAATTCGTTTTGCGAGGTGCGTTACCTTGGGTGTTTTCTGTACATTTAAACCAAAAAAGATAATTTCTCCGCAGCCAAGAAAGCTACATTCTCCGCAGTATCCGGGCGGTCGGTTGCAACGCAACAAACCGCCATGTGGCGGTCCGGATTGTTGTGGAACGGCCGCTCTTTTTCCCAAACGCGATAAAAACATGAACCGAAAAAATAGCCGCAGGCGGCGAGAGGCAACACAAACGCAGCGCGAAAAACAGCCAAGGGTAGTATCGAGAGTAGCGGTGGGGCTCAAAACATATTGACGCTCGACACTTAAGCTCGGGTAGACGGATGTCATCGTAAACGAAACCCATGGGGCGCGACTCGCGAAAGAATAGAAAAAATATTCACGTACTGCGGTACTTCAATTCAAGTGCACACATACACATCAAGGAAAAAAAGAGAAGAAAGGGAGGTCAGACAAAAACCGAGAAAACGAGCGGAATACGCACCCCACCTCCCGGCAAAACAGCGAAAGGAGGGCGGAGGGATGTACTCAATATCATGCATGGCCTTAGTAAAAAAACTACAGACCTCCGCATCAGTGCCGGGACGGAGCACGTAGGGTTTTACCGACCAGGCAGACATTGCTTGAACCAAGCGCGAAGCGCCGTGAGATGTTGGGCCAGTCGCATGGAGGGTAAGCTGTATCCTACTTTTTATGAGACCGCCTATGGGGCGATTTATTTTGAAAATTGCAAACGGATGGCCATATGGATGACGGCGTCATTACATCAATATTTTTTTCTGGTGATAAAAGAGGGTGATACGGGGGGGCATACTCGATCTCATGCATGCCAGAAGTATTACCATGAGCTTATACCCTCGCAACCCTACAATGCCGGGGCGGAACACGCCAGGTTTCCATCGACCGGGCAGACATTAGGGGGGGGGGGAGGGGGGTTCTCCTTCGTTGCTTGCTTTACGCAGTCATTTGACTAAGGACCACGCACCCCTTTCAAGGGGGGGCCGGGTTACAGAGCTATATACATCCGCAAAAAAAAGCTACAGTACGGATGCGGGACACATCATCGATTTGATCTCCACGAACGGCATGATTTACGTGTTTCAGAGGCGATACACTCGTGATCTTTAACATCGCTCGTATTTTGCTCATTGAAATCCACGGGGTCTGTCTGCACGACCTGCCACGATTTTCTAGCAGGGTTTTCGATCAGCACCACGTTTCATCAAGATTCAATTCGAAAAGTGCTCATCGATCGGGAAACAGAGGGTACATCCATCTACGCCGTCATCTGTATGAACGTTTGTAACCTTAGCTTCTACACTTTGAGAACTGCCACCCCCCCCTGGTTTTGTAGACAAGACCTATACCCAAAACTTGATCGCTGTCCCGCAAACCGGACTGAAGCACTGAAAAAAGGGTTGGCGTTCCATCTGTTTTCCACATACAGACCCCGCACAGCAGCAGCAGCTCACAGACTGAAAACGACCGACAGCTGTAGACCGTCATCCGGCCGAGGTTGTGTGTTTACTCTCAAGATCAATCTTGACGTCACCTTGGCTTCCCTCCGTGTATCGAATTGCACGAACGCCGTGCAGCGGCTGATGGTGGTCTTCGCGTCTACCAGAGTCCTACACTCGATGATCTTCCCGTACTGCCGGGCAACAAAAACAGCGAGCAAGCGAGCGAGCGGCGGACGACAAAAATAAAAAAAAATAGAACGGCGAGGGGGTATTCAATAAACGAACTGAGTACCACCGGGGGCGAAGGGAATCAACGGGGGCTGGTGTGTCGGGATTTCCGTCTCGACGTTACCTCCACCATGTAGATGCAGCCGACTAGACTGCTGATCCTTGCGAGCAAGGTGTAGACTACAGCTTATATCCTGGGAATATACTGCCGCAGAAAACATGCACGACAGGCGATCGACGCGACCACGAAATGTTGAAAGCGCAATAAGACGAAGCAGTCCTCCCACACGAGAGCAGGGGGAAGAGGGGGGGTCTGTTTTTTCAGGCGTACATACGGGAGTATTTTCATGTCTACGTGTAGGCGGTTGGACTGAACGCTCGTGAAAAAGTTAACCCGGACTGCATGAAAATCTTTTTGGGGGGGATAACGCGTCAGGACAACTCCGCACCCGAACAAACACCATGTCAACCTCGAACGACTCCCCCCCCCGAAAAAAAAAGGTCGTCGCCTCCTCCTAAAACAGACAGTGGCGAAAAACCCCACGAGCTCGTAACTACGGATACGTGCCACATATTTCCCCCCTCACTTTGCTACCTGCTCAGCCTTTTTCACTGATCGACAACAGCAGAAAATCTAACGACTTTTAGAGTGCCAACACAACATTGTCTACTTTTACGGGGGCCCATAGTAAACAGGACCAAATATGATCAGCTAAAGTAGGTAAATATGTAGGCTTTCATGTTTACCGTAGGTCCTATTTATTCACTATGGTCCCCCGTTATAGTGTCTACTGGCTGTTTCCACAAATATACTTGTGGAACGAAGATAACTCATCTCCACACTCGCTTTGATCCCGAATGCTTGCTCATTGCTACCAGGTGGGTCAACCGTGACAAGACGCTCTCTATCCCATGCCGGCACGCGCCGGTATCGAAACCGTTATCGTACCTGGGAATTGATGAAAACCAATCAATTTACTATCAAGATGCACATTCTAGGCATATGCAGGAAAATACAGTTGTTATTAGTATATACAGTAGCAGCAAGAAACGCGCCTGTTGAAAAACTTCGACGACCTGGTCCTGGCTGAAGTGGTCCGGCAGGTTGGTGACGTAAAGCTTAGAGTTCTTGATGTCCTTGGACGATGGTCGTGCAACACTCACCTTTCAAGCCGAAAAAAACACATTGGCGGGGAAGAGGCATCGGTGGCATCATCGGCCGGGCGACGGAGGAAGGCGGGCGACGGAGGAAGGCTGATGAGGACACCTATATGGGTAGTATGAACTCGTGTGTAAAACAAAAAAGGCTATCGGACATATACGATACGCCAGGCAAATGAGTGAGATATCGAATGACATTTTCATGGCATTTTTCTTTGATCCATTCATCACCTTCGCCCTTCTTCCATCTCTCCCTCCTATCCTGCTGATACTACAGAGGTAATGACTCAAATCCGGGGTGACATCGCAGGGTCTCTCCCTGCCCCCCCCCCCTTCCCACGGCCGTTCGTGCCTTGCATTTTTATCGCAAGATAACTGACTTCAGCTCTTTCTTTCCTCACAGACTCGCACCGACTCAATTGCGCCTAGCCAGAGATACACGCTCTCAGCATTTAGTTGATCGAACATGTACTAATACGTATGTACAACGACATTACTTCTACGGGAGACCATAGTAAATAAAGGACCCAAAAATATTTACCTGGTATATTTCCCATTTTTTACAAGCAATATTTGGTCCTACTTACAGGTGTCCCGTTACATTCCTTTGCGCAAGTGAATGTGATTTGAACTCACGACGTCATCTCCAGCGGTTTTCAGAGTAACCACTATTAATAGACTACCGGGGCAAGATCGGCGAACGGTATTCCCGGGATAATCCCCAAAACCAGGTAACCACAGAACACCTTTCCATAAAGCGCAACGCGTACTACTGCTGTACCTGTAGTGCCCAGACAGCTACAAGATTTTGAGCCACCACGTAAGGCAGGTGGCATCTAAAAAAAGTCAACCCACAATGCAAGGTTCTTGCGCTCTCATCGAGCTTCCCTTACTAATACTGTGTGGTGGCCTATCGTACTACAATCGTCACATGTACACGAGATCTGTCAGAGATGCAAGGTTCACCAGTCAGTCCGTATCAAGTTCGACTCACTACCTGTAATAATTACTGGTAATAGTCTATTATCGTGCCATGAAAAAAAATCCTCACCTACATACGATATCAAAGTAATTACTCCGAGGCGGCGGGCAACGCACGCTGCGGAGGAGAAAATCTGACGGAGGGAAGCGGATGACGACGCATCGACGGTTTCGGACAAACAACTTAGTCCAAACGCTTACAACAAAATACCCAAACGAAATGAACACAAAACACTGAGACGGGAGGAAATCGGGCCGAGAAGCTCGATGTTAAAAAACGTCAATTTGGTGTCCAGACCGAACGTCTTGTTTTATTCGACCTTGATCTACTGTAGCTCTTTCGTACAGGCTTTATAGTTGGTCCCGCTGTTAAACCATGCTTCTTGACCCAATTCTCTTATTGTTCGTGCCGATCTGGGAATATTTTTCCAAGCATGAACTACGGGCGCCCACTGCTGTAATTAATATGAACAGTGAGAGTGAAAAAAGTTGCGATGCAAAAAGTACTTCTGTATGGTCGGCCAAAGTACAACCCGGTCGGAGATATCAATCACAGTATAAACCTACTGTCACGTGTGTGCGTCCTTCACATCAAATCGTTTTTTCTACCCGTCGACATCCAGCACAGCTATTAATAGTGTCCGTACCGATTCTTCAATCCTGCAGATACAATACAAGCCATATGTGGTCACGAAACTAGCAAATAGATGATACTATCAAGATATACGTGTGCACTGTTATGCAGTAGGCACAGCAGACAACAATGCAATGCCATGTCATCGCCCTGGATAAGACAGGCACGACATACACATTCCATAAAAGACGACAAAGCGCCGTGCCCCCAAAATGCGTCGGAGACAACACGAAAAACAAGAAAAAAAAACAAAAGCAACCCAAGAAAAAGGAGTACGATTGCGAACCTGAGGAAAGAACGGGCAAACCGAAGCAAAACAAGCACAGCACAGCTGAAGGCACCCCCCATGCGGCCGCAGCAGTTTCGTGGGTGCGAATAGCCCGAGACTTGTTTGACCTATTACAGTCGGTCTGACACCATGGCATCCTGCATACCTCTCCTTCCTGCTTTCATCAACCGTGCCCTACCCCCGGAAGGGGATGCGTCAGGCGATACGAAAGTGGATGAGACCCACGAAAGAAGACTTTCGTTACATGTCAGGACAAGAAGGAAGACAGATACACTACTGAGATAAAATACGCATCTATTAATAGGTACCCCGTCCAAAATATTCTACTCGCGGGACGGCCATGCCGAATGGTATATTGCACGAGGTAACGCAAGTGCTGTATTCTTGAGCAGTAGCCTAAGAGAGTTTAGTCGCTATCGCTGTTTTCAGGCGCGATGTCCCGGTTTTGACTCGTACTGCGAAAAAACTTAGTACATATGCCCCGCCCGTCCATGAACTGATAAAAAACAATCTGCGCTATGTACGTGATTCCAGATAGTCTAGCCCAGTGCAGTTTTACAGAGGCATTCTCCGCGCATTGCCTTTATACACTTACACTAAACTTTCCACTTCGAAAAAAAAGGCGGACTAGAAAGCCATCTCAAACTTACCTTGTATACAAGGTACAAGAAACAAGGTTTGACATTCAACACCCAACCTTAGTACCATGAGCGAAGCCACTCGCAAACAAGTCTGACAAACATCCCCACGAATCCACATTTTCGCGCGTTCTCTCGCGGCGACTAAATGACAAGAAAAAATCACCATCTGGATGAATTCGAAAAATTTCGCGCGAACTTTCTCCGGTATATGCCGAAAGGTGGCAGACGCATGCTTTCACCATATGACGGAATTTGGTTCAATAGTTCCGAGGTCGTAAAACTCCTGTTGTTAGGGCGTCTGCGCCGCTCCGGACGCCGAATATTCGACCTTTCCACTGGCATAACCGAACTGTTTTGGGGGCATATAGGTAAAACATCCGTACAAGCACCATCACTATTAATACGATTTCCAAATATTAAGACAAGGAAGAATGCCAAGAAAATGGTGTTGTACAAGGGGCATCGAGGGATCTGGTGGAATTTTTCCGAATTTTCATGTTTCACGTCCGGTCAGATCGTGGTCTTGGTGCGAGGACGGCGGTCCGTCAAGACATGAAACTACGCCTCTTCTGGCTATTCAGTAGGGTGTACATTTTTCAGTTTGGGGGCGGTCAGTCAAGTTGTCAAACCAGGCCTGTACTACTTGTTGGTGAGAGGGCGGTCAGTCAAAAGGTGATCTCGTCTTGCGTCCCTGGTAAATACCTGGTAGTGATATTAATAATGATACATATATATTACGAGCACCTTCATCAAACGAAAGCTTGTGTCAAGTTTTTTGTCGATCGGACCAATCGGACCTGAATCACCGTCACAAAACTAAGACACTACTGCACTATGGTCTCGCTAAATCAGCCTGTAGGTTTAACGTGAAATTCGGCACCGGGGGGTTTCGTGTGCACTATAATACTTGACCCATGCCGATGGAAGCACAAAGTTTCCACAAAAAATAGGGGAGATACTCGCCAGAATTTTTCAGGGTGCAGCGTGGTATGAGCACGCGATTGTTTCATGTTCCAAACCGGAAGTTCCAAACTTTTGGAAACCCCAAAGAACAATCCTGGGGCAGAGGTTGGGGCCAAGATCGTCGTCAGCTTTTCCAGGAGGATGGTTTGTTCGAAGCGGCTTCCAACTCCGCGACTGCCTCATGGATTCTGAACGGAGTGCGCTCGTCAGGGGCTCCGACCCACCCTTCGCAGGGTCACCGCGTTCACAGAATGCCCGGGGATGTGTGGCGTGCGCTGGCCAGGCGTTTGATGAAATAAACAGTTGGCCGCGGGTGTGTGCATAAAGCAGGATGACATTTTGCTCGATCCGTCTTGAATGGCAAGAAAAGGCTTTTTTCAGCTTTGGGAGAGGAGCGTACGCCGCCGCCGGCTAAAGTGTCTCGCTCCCTAGACCAGTGATCCACCTGGTATCTTCGAGGCCGGCATCTATATACTCACTCATTGGCCTTACCCGACACCAAGCGGGTGTGGGCCGAGTCTATGCCGCGATCGAAGGCTTCCCATCGCATGCGCTGATTTCCATCAGGGTGTTGACAATTTGCAACGAGAAAAAACAAATTTCGCCGCCTGCAGCCGTTTGGAAAAACTCGAAACATTTTCCCTTTTTTCATTCTCAAAGCGGCGGTACGAGAATATCTCCGGCTGTCTCTTGGAAGCAATTTTCTTCAAAAAAAACTTCAAACTTCCAAGTTAAACATAACCTATTAATATTAATAGTACTGGTATGTACTTAGGCTCCATGCTGTACATATTTATAGTGATACCGTCCAACAATACCAAGCACGCCTGAACCCTCGCGCTGGTCTATCAGTCAAAAAAACCAGATACCAGGAAGATATGGTATTACGGGGAAACCATAGTAAATAGGACCAAACATTGTTAGTAAGAAGAGGTAAACATATAAGATTTTGAGTGTACCGTGGGTCCTACTTACTATGGTCCCCCCGTAGCAGGTGCCCCGGACGTGTGACGTGAAACAAAAAACATGTTTGACCACGAACTACTCCGAACCAGGGCAGGAAGTAACCCCTTTACATGACATTGTGGGGAGTACCAAAATAGTTCACGCATAGCGTTGCAAGTGGTGCGAGCATCGAAGTCCCGAGCGCGCTAACAACTACATCGCACGTCGTGCAAGTGCGATATTTTCGAGTAGAGAACCATCAAACCAGCTTCTCAGCCACAACAGCAGAAGACGGACCACCATCCCTCCGACCTAACGTCCAAACAACCTTATTTATTGGGTGAACAGTGTAGGGGAGGGGGGTGGGCGCGGGTCCTCGCATGCCGGGAAGGATCGCCTTCCTTACTCTTCCACCCCTATAAACCTCACCGCCATTCCTCACAATACACCTTCACTACACCTGTCAGCCCATGACGCTATTAATAACATTCCTGGTTACCTGGTAAAAGGCAACATGGACGCAATGGCAAGCGGCAGTCGGACCCATGGCTCTCGACGAAATGGTCACGTGCCAAGACCGCCATAGCACCGACAGACTCGTCACGGAGACGGAAAGGGTCCCGGCGGTGGGCCGAACCTCAAGCAGGAGTGTTGGCTATCGCATCAGAAAAAACGATATTTCTATCGAACTTTCAACAATGAACTACCTACAGGAGTATCAAACATCACTTGCGTACCCGACGCTGGTGATGTACCATAAGCTTGAACGTTCACGACTCAAGAGCACCCAGAACAAGAAAAAAACCAGGAAAAAATAGTTTTTTTACCCCTTCTTCGATTGCAGTCCCCTTTCCGAGACAAAATCAAATTTTGAGCAGCGCGTCCCCAAACCGGGCTTTCATTTCTGAACAGGTGAATTCAAGGTATCTTGATCCTTTCCTACGTGTTTAGCCCCCCATCCATCCCCTTGTGTTTTCATCCTGAGACTATCAAGTTGATTAGCAAAGTTAAACCTTCGACGTATCGAATAGTTTGGAAATCGTATCGAATATCGATCAGCTCTGTCGCTCCTTTTGGTATCGTTTCGAATTCAACAGTTGTTCAAAATTCAGCACTGTTTCCCATCAATATTGAGAGTGGGACACAAGCGTCATCCATCCCTTCCCCCCCCTCCGGCCGTGTCATCGGGCCTACAAGCTAAGCATTTCCACTTGTTTTGTCATCACTGTTCGCCAAATTTTCGAATCTTCCCATCTTACGCCATCTCGTACATTCAGGGACGGAGGAAAAGACTTGGAAGGTGTAATCGCCTTCTCGAAAATTTAACACCAGCCAAGATTCGTACCCAAGCGCAACCGTCAGCATGGTGACGTGACAGTCTTATCCGTTGGAATTTGGGATTTTAGGCAAGTCTCCGAGCCCCCCCTCTCTATACAGACAACCTCGCTATGAATATGCCCCAACTACAAACAAACTGGTAATCGCGCGTACTCTACGAATACTGTACCAGACACGAAGGGACAAAACTCAACAGCGTTGCTCAGTAGATTCGTAGAAGTTGTACACATATCAGGTATACGTTTGTCGTTTTTCATATTAGACCGCTATTTTCTACACGTCGACGCTCTTCTGCTTTTTTCAGTATCATATTGTCGGTTCCTTCCGTTTTTCTCGCTTCGAACGTGTCTGGATCGCTCATCATGTTGTGTCCGCATCAAGTACGATAACGATGGCACTGCATTTTGCATTCCGCTTCCTGCAATAAAAAATGGTATCGCTGTGTCGTAGTTTTGATTAATCGGCACGGGGCACTCACTCACTGGACGTGCTTGCTGGATGATGAGTTGAAACCACGCCCACCACTGTGACCAACACACACCACTTGTCCGTGCCGACTCTTCCATCTAGAAGAATACAAAACCCCGTGGGAAAAACTGAATACGACGTATCAGCAAAAGTGTGAGGGGTATAGAGACCCATCCATCTCACTCCCCAGGTCGAGACGACGGGCAGGAGCAGGACGCAAGTCCGAAGACGAAACCAGGCAAACAGGGTCGAAGAAAAGAGGAAAAAACGCAGAATGCAGCGTGCCCAACCTTTTCAGGCGACGGAATGCGACCCCACGGAGGGGGAAATGGCCGTGACCCAACCCTTCGTCATGCCTTATTGAGAACACCGGTGAAGCGAATGCCGTGGTGCAAGCGGTAGTCACAACGTTCGAACGGTCGCATGTCTCCGACAAATCACTAACGCATCCAGCAGGCAACTCATTCATTGCTTGGCGCGTCGCTGTGTTGCGCTTTTCGGTACCTGCCACGTTGGCGTTTGACTTGGTTGCGATCGACATGCCTCGATGCGTCGAGAGAAACGAGAAATGGGAGTAGTGTAGTGTCTGCGCCGAGTCCCGTCGAAAGACTCGTGTACGAAAATCATTCCCGGACAAGCACCCGGCGTGTTGAAGTCGATACGTCAATATCATCAAGTCGGATCGGAACGGGAAGTCTGAGAACATCGAGTAAAAACAGAACGATAAAATGTGGAGACAACGCGCCGCACGCACATTGCCGCGGCAACTCTGTTAATGTCGCTATGCTCGCGTCCGTCGTCACAACAACCGGCCACAGTCGGGCAAGGTCACCAACCCGTCGGTCACCCTCGAGCCGAACCTAGTCCCTCCAGCGTATTCAACGGACTACTGCTGCCGTACCCTCCTTTCATTCAGTCCCATAGACCTTTGATATTGTGTCTACTCTCACCGGCCAATGACCCGAGTGAGCGATCGTATCTCCGTGGAGACAAATCGAGCAAAAACCTAACTAAAGTGTTCGCGGGGCCTCTCGTACGCTTGTCTGGTGGGGGTAAAAGCCGTTGCTCTCGCCCGGCGCTCAGCAGAAGGGTGTGAATCGCACGTGTACTTGGGTGATTGCTGAGGTAAGAGTAAGTGAGCCCTGCTATCTCGAAGGTTCAGCAGTCTCGAACGAAAGGGCTGGGGGACGCCACGACGACTCTGACGACATACAAAATATTTTCAATTATTAATTGCTGAAATAAAGTCGACATTTTCCTCCGTTTGATCATGAGTCTGTTTGTTGCTACATAATTCTTATTATTTCTTAGTATATTTTAACGATGGAGGAATGAGGACGGACACAGGGTGTACTACAGTAGACAGCTGGGTAGAAAAAAAAGTTACATGTCAAGACAGCAAACCGCCTGCTTTCGGGTTTAGGAATGGGAAAGGTACAGTCGGAAGCAACGAAAGGGTTTCTCTGAAGGGGAAGCAGGCATATGTTTACAGAGTAGACCACCACAGTCAGTACACCGGTACAGTTGTATTTCGGGACAGGGTTTGAAGCGAACTATTAACAATGCTCGTTGACAACAGAAACCCAAGAGGACAAGAAACAGGCACAACGATCAAATTTCCGCAGATGCATATTATCGACCAACAGCAACAGTACAAACGCTCCACGAGGCTCGCCGCCCGCATCTCAAAGACCATTAATAGCCTCATACCAGGTATATACGTACCTGGTTATACGATTAGGCTAATATTATGTAGCGTTTTCCGACCGACGCACAAACGCGCAGAAGAACACGAACCCGTTTGGGAACCCCGAGCAAACAATATTCAAGTCACTGGTATACTTGTAACGAGTTGTATACCCTTCATGGGCAAAACCCCCCGCAATTATCAGGGTGGTGGTATCATGGCTGTGCTACGTACACCTTTTGTGTCAGATAGTCCAGGAGAAAGGCGATCGTTGATATTCGTGTGGTGGTAATGTTCGATTGCTCCTTTTACACTGCGTATCCTCGCGTTTTCACTCTGATAGCACTCCAGACCGCAGGCGTGCTCCTCTCTGTGTTCACGACTACTGTTCGTTTCGTATGGTGCAGGCAGCTCTCTAGACTGCAGCCGCTGTAGTCAGCAACCACAAGTGGGTTAGTGGTGGGGTCGGGGGGAACCCTATCTTGTAGGTGAGATAATATTCCCGCGGCCATGTCACTGCTGCTGTAGTTCAGTTTGCACATTGATTTCACCTTGTGTGCGCTTTCTCCGTTTCGTGTATTTCTAGGCAGCCGGACTTCGATTTCTTATTGGTTTTCGGATCTTCCTAGGGATCCAGCACCTTCGTGTGACACACGGACTCCTTTTCGTTTGAGAGGTCAAGTGAGAACAACTCCTATTTTTATACATACGTCGCAGTCTACAACTACTCTGTGTCTGGGCTCCGGGCGCCTGATACATGTACGATCAGAAAAACGCGTAAGAGCGACCGACCTGATCAAAATTGGTATTTGATACTTGATAATGCTGAATCAACTGTCGGTAGATTACCCTTACCGAGGGGTCTAAAGCGAACTGCATTGGTGGGAATGAACAAACTTCGGTGTGACCCGAAATACAAAAGACCAGAGGATTCAAAATCTGGGAGCTGTATTGTCCGTCCACTGCCGCGAAACAAAAGCGCACCAGGACAACGAGGGGATCATGCATGCTGGACGTGTAGGAATATCGGGGACAAAAAAAATTAAAAACGATTACCAGGCATGAGCTTGCGGGTCCGTTTATGTACAGTCAGTGCAGTGCAGAGTGCCAGGTATATCAGAAGAATATAATCCATTCAACACTACTACTAGGAATTTGGAACAGCGTACCGAGGGCGGTCGTTTTTTCACGATTTCCCAATTCAAATTAGGGTTGAAAATACGAT